>JAIMZG010000251.1:0-23627 GCA_020466075.1 Colletotrichum coccodes | reverse complement strand
GGCCGGTGCGGCGGGGGGCGGCGGTGGTGGTAGTGTGGCGGGTGGATCTGAAAGGCATGATGAAGATTTTTTGAGGGTGGTTGTTGTTGTTGTTGTTATGGTTGTTTGGTAGTAGAGGTTGTTGATTGTGGAAGTTGTTTCAATGGAGACTCGAAGTCTTGAGTGTTTTGTTTGGCTGGGTTGTTTGAGTAGCTTGATGCTTGTGATGAAGTAGCAAGATCGTATTGTAAGAGGGAACGGGGGGCGGTTTATATGCTTCCTTGTCAGATTTAGTTTGGATACGCTGGTCTGTACTATGTATGGTCAGATGTGCGATTTTGGTGCTTAGGCGTGGGAATGGCATCATCAAAGGAGCTTCGGGAGCAGGGGTTGGGTTGTTGGTGGTGGTTCACGAGTTCAGGGTCCAGAGGATGATGTCAGGTTCTAGGGAGATCTTCGTTTACTGGTCACTGATACTGGAAGGTCAGGGCCAGGCTACGGCAACCCGAATGAACCCATTGGGAGACAAACGGGTGCGGTCGTTTGGTGGGAATGATGCGCGAAGGGTCCAAAACCTGCGTCTTAGTCCACCTTGGACCCCTTTCCCGACCCTCTGACGATGGATGAGAGCCAAGAGACGGCAAGCTAGGTGAGGGAGGGGTTGGACCCTGATTGTGGGAATAGGTGACGTCCCGTGCATTCTGGTAATGGAGATCCTTCCTCCAGCATGGGTAAGGGAGAGAGTGAATCAGACATCGTTACGTAGGAGGGGGCCGCGCGCCTGTCTGTCTGGTGTGGGAGCCAAGGCTGGCCAGGCCGGGTTGATAGGCAGGCAGGGCAAGTGAACAAGACGTCTGTGAGAGCTTGCCACTGGCCTGGAGGCCTGGACGTGAGTGAGTTCGAAGTGAGCGTGGGCTGAAGTCGATCCAGACAGGAACGGTCGTTGACCTTGGCTTCGAAAACAAGTTTAAAAGGGTCCTGTGGCTGGTGACGTAGAGGTCGCGGGAAAGAGACGGGTTCCCATTGGCTTCAGCCTCGCATCCTTGTCTATTGCTTGTCTCAATTTGGCTCGCATCGACCATTTGCCAACGCTGGCGCTAGAAGTGGATGGTGGGTTTCCGCCAATTAGCGTTATGGCACGGATGATTGTGGCTGGAGTGGTGAGTATGATGTCATTGTATAACGGTTGGGAAGTTGGTTTGTTGAACGGAGCAAGCCTGGCCCAAACGGTACGGTTTCCTGTTTATGACTGCGATTACCTTCCTCTTTGTGCGTGTGATCGGAGTGAAGGCGCGCGCTGACGGTTTGAGAGGGAGGGATAGGCATGGGGCTTACTGTGTACGGCGTTAATAGAAGGGTGTTGGACGTCAGTTTTGCGGGTTCCAGATCCCTTTGAGGCGTTCATCACGGCAAAATCCACGGGGCGTATCGGGTCTGGACCACACGTGTTAGATGGAACTGAAGATCACTGAGGGGAAACGACATCGTTGTTTGGCCTTGGTTGCATGGCGAACCGTGACGGTGCTTGCTTGGCTCTCTGTCTGGTTTCTGTTCTCGTCACGCACAAAGACAAGACTCTCTCGAGCGACGTTTTTCGACCCCATAATCCCACTATTCACAGAAGCGGCCGAAGATCTCTGTCGGGATCGAATGTGCTCCCCTGGTTTGCACTCAGGCGTCGCTAGTAGTGTTGACAGTAACGTCTTCGGCGGGGGCGTCCATATGGTCGGTGAGAGAGTCGACCATCTTGGGGCCGGGCTTGCTTGGCGGGGGAGGCTCTGGACGCGTGCAGAGTCTCTTGAGCAACCCATGTAGTGATCCTTCAGGGCTTCCAAGGCATGTTCATGTCTACAGCTCTCCAAGGTGCACGGTCCGATTGTGCCGATGAACCACTTGTTGACAAGATCGAGTCTCGGGTCGCAGAACACGCGCCGGTTGACGGTGCGAGCATCTTCCTTGCGGCCGTGGATGTCGAGGGTAGTTGAGGCCTCGGTAATGCAACGGTGAATGCAACTGGGAAGCGAATCGAGCTCCAGCGTCCTCGTCTCGTTTTTAGGCCACTTCAACCACTCGTCCATGCTCTGCCTGTGGATCTCCCACGCGCTGGGTGGCCGACCGTGCTTGCCGGCTAGAGCTTCCGACGTAAGCATGGTCAGGGCGATGGCCAGGGAGGCCAGGGTGGGAAGCCGCATTGCGGTAATGATAAGTTTGTTGTCTTGAGCGTGTCGAGGCTGCTTGGCACTTGGCACGATTGCGCGCGAGAGACAGTCGAGCCTAGAAGCTATTTCTCGTTAGCTTCTTTCTTCGTTCGACTTAAAAAGACAAAGACTCGAGAATAGAAGCTTGACTGAGGCGTAGAGGTGCCCACGTCCAAGGGGATGTGTTGCAAGAACATCTGTAGAAAACCTGTCGCCGTTCCCTATGAGAAGCAGTAGACCAAACGTACATGAACCGATGCTGTGATACTCTGCGGCACCTGCTCTTCGTCAGCTGGACGCGTGAGTAGCTCACAGAGGCCCTAGACGAGGCAGGCAGAACTACATCGATTTTTATAGATTGTTGGACCGTACATGTTCTTGCGGAGGGCTAATCAAGGTCATTCAATTCAATTTGTATAGAGGATATTCGCGAATGCCACGGGCACCAGCCAGACCCGATCTCAACCGTTTCCCGGCTTTTGTTCGTATGTGCTACTTCCCTAATGTGGCTTCGACGAAACAGGAATATTGCTTGTGAGCCCCACGTACGATTTATAGTTCGCCGTCAGCAGCAGGCCATCACAACACATCGTCCCCTCGTAGGTTTCTCTTGACTCTCGCAAGGTCGTCGCTCGAAAAGCCCAAGGTCCTCGTTACGTAGCCCTCCCAGCCGCCGTGCGCCTCCTGTACGCCCGCGACAAAGGCATCCCAGGACGACGTCCGCAGGCTGCCCATGTTGTAGAAACCCGGATGGTCCAAAGTGACACCGGTGCCGATGCGAGCGTAACTGAGCAACCTTTCCCTTGCGGGTTCAACACCAATGCGCGAGAGCATGTAGTCGAAGCGAACATCCTCTGGGCTCGTCCCAGCCAGAGACTGCAGGAGACCAGCCATCACTCCGGTGCGGTCTCGTCCGGCTGCAATGATGTCAGCAATACTGTCCCCATATTATACAGTTGAGGTAACGAGTGCGTTATTGAACGCCACGACTTACCTGTGCAGTGGAAGATAAATGGCTCGCCAGGCCTATCGCGTAAGTGCTCCAGTATGGCCCGAAAGGTTGGTTGGTATATGTCGAGGATCTTGAGGTACTCTTTACGAAGTCCATACGCGCCGCCAGCCTCAACGAACTCTTCCAATGCAGGCTGCCCATCGAAAGCTGTGCTGTCGAACCAGGTGTTTGAAACTCCTTTGACCTCGGGGTCCGGATGTCTTTCGCGTTCCCTGGGAGAGCGAATGTCAAAGATGTGCTTGACCTTGGCAGCCAGCCACTCGAGAGCTTCGCGGTCCTTGGTAGCTGCCTCAAGGATACCGCAGCGGTAGATGAGTCCTGAACGTATGAAAGAGCCGGGAACGGAGCCAAGGTCTCGGATATTGACGAGCGAAGCGGAAGGGATAAAAGGCGATGAGGCCAACGCCGACAGCAACGCATCGGCGGGGATGGCATCGCGAACATCCGTCTCGGTAAGACGTTCCAGCTGCTCTCTGGTCATGGACATTTTGCTGGTAGCAGGCCAGTCTAGGGAAGGGATCAAGTAAGTTGGAGATTGTCTCTGTCGGCGGAAATGAAGCTGCCCAAGCAGATGTGGTGGATTGCGTTGAGGGGTAAGCGGGTAGCAAGTCATGCTACGATCTCCAATTTTGACAAAAGCTAGAACGGTTGAAGCATTTGGAGCTGTCAGCATCCTGAATAAGACGATGGCCCGCTTCGTTAAACGAGCTTCATACCAATGAACTAGGCGTGCTCCGGCCACGGTTGGCGCGCCTTTCAGAATTCGGAGTCTGTTGCGCTGCGCCAAGATGCCGTACGGTCACATCTTCAGATTGATGTGCCTTGACAGACATAGTGGTTGAAATGGGTTCCGTCTAAGATGGGTGGGTAGTTCAGTCAGAGAATATGCAGTGTCTTCAAATGCCGTTGAGGTCCCGGAGCGTGGCCCCCACCAAGTCGCTTCTGGTTGCTCATGTTGCCACTGTCGAGAACATTCCCAAGACATCTCAATCTGACCGGGAAAGAACAGTTCAAGAGCTTTTGTTTCCGTGTTTCCTCAGAGATGCTGTAGAAACCATGACCCCTGCATCCGGAACGGGCATCCGATAAGATAAACTCCGTTATCAAAGGTCGCGATAAGGATATCGATCTTCCGCACGGAATTTCGAGACCCTACCCATCATCGCGCAAGCCATTGTGATCCAACCGATGACGCTAGTTAACTCAATGTCCGACTAGAATTCCAGCATCATGTCCGCAACTCCAATCGTGAGGTGGGGCGTGGGTCTTTCGGCCGCCGTCGCCGTGGTCGCCCTGGCAGTCGTGCGCCTCCAACAGCCTCTCACGGGCGACGTCGCCGATGCCCAAACGTTTTGCTACCAGGGCATCCGAACGCACGACGAGGACCAGCCCTCGGCTCAGTGCTTCACGGTCTCGGATGGGAGGTTCACCCGCGTGTTCCCTTGGGACGACGCCAGTCTGACGACCAAGCCTGGCTACGTCATTCCCGGCTTGTGGGACGGTCACGGCCACCTCATTCAGTACGGCGAGTTTCTCTACTCGGCCGACTTGTTCGGAGCTTCTTCTGTAGACGACGTGAGGGGACGCCTCAGAAACTATGTTGACAACCATCCCGAATCCGGCACCAAAGATGAATGGATCCGAGGAATTGGGTGGGATCAGAACGCGTATGGCCGGATGCCCACCGCCGTGAGTATACCTTCCTCCCTCCATTGAGTGGTCCCTCTGATTCCCGATAAGGCAGATATTGAAGAAGATGAATTTCTCAAAGGGAAATACTTCATGCTCGATCGAATCGACGTGCATTGCGCGTGGGTCTCGCAAGCGGTGCTGGATCTCCTGCCCGCCGACATACCCGATGTTCCAGGCGGCGAAATCGTCCGCGAACCGGGCATGGGTGTCTTCTGTGACAACGCCATGGACTTGATCTACAGCTTGTGGCCGAAGCCTGGCCCCGAAAAGAAGCGGGCGTTTGTTGCGGCCGCCATGGCGAAGCTGAACGAGGTCGGGTTAGTTGGTATGCACGATGCCGGTGTCTTCCCAGACCAACTCGACCTGTATGCCGATATGGCGCACACCGATGACTGGACTGTTCGTGTCTATGCTATGCTGGAGTGCGCCCAACGCAACACCTTCTGCCCCGACGACGCCGCGCGTGTCTTCCGTGAGGACGACATGTTCAGCGTCAAGTCCGTGAAACTCTTTGCGGGTGAGCTACTTCGCAAACCTGCCACGCCTTGGACGATACTGACTCTTCGTAGATGGTGCTCTCGGTAGCTGGGGAAGCGCAATGATCGAGCCATACAGCGATCGTCCTGATACTGCCGGGTCTCTCCTCGTCAACGGCTCGACTTTGACGCAACTCGGCAGGTCTTGGGCATCCATTGGCTACCAGGTCAACATCCATGCCATCGGCGACTTGGCAAACCGTTACGCCGTTGATGCCTTGGAGGCTGGCCTTCGAGACTCATGTCCTGACGGAGATATCGCCGAATGCCAAGCTCGACGCCGATTCCGTATCGAGCATTCACAGATCATCCATGAGGACGACCAGAGAAGAATCCATGCTATTGGGATCCTCCCCTCCATTCAGCCAACACACGCAACTTCAGATATGAAGTACGCTGAGCTGAGGCTCGGCCCGGAGCGTACCAAAAGAGAAGCTTACCGCATGCGCTCGCTCCTCGACATCAACCCCATCCTCGGTAGCGACTTTCCCGTGGAGCCGCCCAATCCGTTCCAGGGCATCTACGCTGCCGTCGCACGGAAGAGCCCCCACACAGGCTACGGCGTCAACGGGAGCGCTGACGGCTGGCATATGGAGGAGGCTTTGAGTTTGGATGAGGCACTGTTAGGGTTTACCAAGGGCCCGGCTTTCGGTGCCTTCATGGAGGGGCGAGCCGGTGTCATCAAGGAGGGCGCTCTGGCTGACTGGGTCGTGCTGGACGAGCCGCTCGAGACTATGGACATTGATGACTTGCGCGATCTGAAGGTCAAGGAGACGTGGGTCGGCGGAAAGCAGGTTTACCAGCGCGCTTACGATTAGAAAATTGAGAAGCTACGCATTCAAACGAGACCTTTGAACCCGCTACATCTAGCTAGAGCCCTGGAGGGGAAATGGGGTGAAGCTAGGCGTAAAAGGGAGGGGGGCTTCCCAACACCGACACCGTCTCCGTGGCTTGAGACCCTTCAGGTTGACAAGAACCTCAACCATGGAACGCTTTTTACGTGCAAGACTTAAATATCTGGTCGGTGAGGAACGAGCCGTTGGTTTCGATGGCCAAAGTTTAGCGCCTCCATGGCCCTTTTCCAGGCACTTTGAGGAGATATCAGAGCAAGGATCTATAACAATATTTCATCTGCAAACCGTCAAGGGAGCTCGACTAATAACGCAACAGTTCAAAAGGGCATAGACGGAAGAGATGATCACAATGCCGGCACACAGCTCAGCCGGAGCCGCGGCGCCCACTTCGCCAATGCGTGGCGGTACAGTGATGCTCCTGATGGCCGTGGTCTTCCTCATGAGCTTCGGCGCCTCCCTGATCCAGAAGCCCACCGAGTCATTCGTCCGAAAGGCCATCTGTCTATCACACTACGGAGTCCCGGTCACGGATGGATACTGCCACGCAGGGGCCGTCGAGAAGCAGTTTCAATGGCACAAGATGGTCATGCAGGTCTGTCAGGCCGCAGGTGGTAAGCCAACCCCCCTGAATCCTTAGTGAAGCGCGAGACTAATATCACGCCAGGCCTCCTCGTCGCATACCCCGTTGGCATAGCCGCCGATACCAAGGGCCGCCGCATGCCATTACTCCTCGGTGCCTTTCTGTGGCTAGCGTTTCCCGGCATTCTCATCGCATCGCTGGGCAAACCTGGACCCGACACATGGGTGACCTCTTTCTTCCTTGGGGCCGGCAGGACGGCCGTCGAGATCACCGTGTTCGCCATCGCCAACGACGCCTCTGACGACAGCACGCGGTCCACGCACTTCGCCAACATTGTCTCCTGCGCGCTCCTGGGATTTATTTGCAGCCACTTCATCCCCTCGGTGAAGTCCGAGGTGGACGCCGTCATCGCGGTCGTCGTCGGCGTTTTCTTTGTCGCCGCCGGGGCCCTCCTTGTCTGCGTCAGCCGCAAGACCCTCCTCGCTCAGCGGGAACAGTACAGAGATACCGTGGACCCTTTACCAGGAACTCGCTCCCACAGCCCGCTCTCTCTAACCCTCTCATCCCTTCTCGCCCCTCGCACCGCGCTCCTTCTTGCCGTTGTCGGCACCACCGCCCCTCTGGCGACGGCCTCCATCATCTCGCTCGAGAAATACTTCCCCGTCGTGGTCGGCATCGCCCACAACCCCAACGGCTCCGGCTTCTTCCTCACTCCCCTGCAATACCTGTACTCACTCCCCGCCGTCGCGGCCATCAACTGCGCTGTCCTGATCCGCACCTCTTGCTGCCGCAGGGCTTCGGGCCAGCGATCCGCACGATTCGACTACATCGTTCTATTCGCCTCAGCATGCTCCCTGGTGCTAGGGGCGGTTCTCCTCCTGAGCCACGGAGAGGGCGCTGCAATCGCAGGTCTCATATTCGCAGGGCTCGGCGCGGCGATCCTCGCGCAGAGCCGCGCGCTGCTTCTATACGGTGTCGGTGCCGTCGTCCGCGCGCGCTTCGCCGGCAGAGTGTTCGCCGTGATCGCGGTGGCGCAGTGCGCCGTGACCATGGTCCTCGTGCCCGTGAACGGCCTCGCGACGCAGTCCGCGGCTGGGAACCGGCTGCCGTTGAAGGTGCTTTTCTGCGTTTCGTTGATGGTTGCACTCGCTGTCTACGGTGCAAGGACGGTTCTGGAGGCGCCTGCCTATGTGGTACCCGCGTCGCAGGTGGAAGAGGATGGTAGGTTCGAGCTTGCGGATCTAGAAGGGCCCAGGATGCCTCCGCCGGCGTATCCTGGTAACCAGAGAGATCTTGTTGTTTCTGTATAGTCTTGCGGTTTCGGTTTGGATGTTTTAGCAGTGTATTCGGAAGATGTCTTGACAAACAGGAAGAAGACATGTTTCGGACTTGACGGGGACATCACTCTGTTTTTCAACATCATTACACCACCCGGACGCGCAATAACACGCTCACTTCCCGAGGAAGGGGCCTTTTAAGCAAGGAACTTTCTCTAGGGCTAGGCTTTGAATGAAGAACCAGTGGTTGAATGAGTAACGCACCATGACACCTTAATTAGGAAGCATGCTGTAGAAACGAACCAGGAGAAGTGAGCACATAACGGCAGTTAATTGCACATGGAAGCAGATTGAGCATGCTTCCTAATATAGAAAGAAAAAGTTGCCTCAAGTTTGCAGATACTCCACCACGATATCGGGCTGGAGCTCCCGACATCTCTCTCCAGTTCAACACGGCTGACTGCCTTGGGCAGAAGAACAGCGCAAAGCATAGAGGTTGTTTTACGAGAAACCCTTGGCCTCCAGTGATACTAGAAGAAAACAAAGAGGAAATCTATGTTTGAGTAAAAGGTGTAAAAGGGAGGGGAGGCAGAACAAGGCAGGACATCGCTAAACAATACTCGATAAAACATCGGCTGCCTGAGAACTATGTACAGTCGCCAGTGCTCGAACCCTCAAGCTTGAAATACTGTCGCAACCAGACAGTCGTATATCCAACCCTGGAACGGGTTCACACTCAAGCTATACTCATTATAACAGCTAACGAGGGAAAGTGAATAACAAGGGGTAAGAATGCGGCTTCCTCGGCCGAGTGAGGCCCAAATGGGCGAAGGGTACCTATCACACTGACCCCACGTGGTTTTTGAGTACTCGGTGAAGTTTGGATGGATGCCAGAGACTATCCGTTCAAAATCTCCTCACCATCGCCGTGGCCGGGTTCCCCTGGTGCGCTTGAATAGCACAACTATTCCGCATCACTTGCTCGTTCGGGCGTGAGAAACAGGAAGGCACAGGTTTACCCCCAACGAAAAAGAAGCTCTAGTCTGTAGGAAGCAGTACCACCACGGCATGTTTTGGAGATGTTTTTTTAGGACCTAAGGGATCGAAATCGTTACCGTCGTGGCTGGTGACGCTCCAGGCAAGTTGAGTCGCGTTATGCTATCAGTCGGCCTTGGTGGTGAGGTATCCCTTAAAAACATAGTTTGCACAATGTTATACCATAAAAATGGGGAAATTATTTCTTTTGCCAGTTAGGTAAGTTGTCTGCGAGTATCGCCGCATCGGCCTTGTGTGTACTTCGAACTGTCGTCTCTGTGTATCGCCTCTAGCCCAGATCGGCTATCAGACAGCGTCAATCATTAAGCCTCCGTGTTTGCTCCTTTCACGTCCCAGTATATCCCTTTAAGCCTTGCTTCATGTTCTCGTATATCGTGTTCGACCTTCTTAGAATCTGGGAGTAATAGGGTCGGGCTTGTTGTCCAAAGCCTCGTCAATTTCCTTCAGAATCTCAGGCGTCAACTTCTCCTGCGCACCGATGGCGCGAATGTTCTCAAAGACCTGCTCGGGGCTACTCGCGCCAATGATGGCCGAGCTGACGTTCTTGTTCTTCAGGACCCACGCGAGCGCCAGAGTGGCCATCTTAATGCCGAGCTTCTCGGCGATGGGCTCAATCTTGTTCGCCTTATCGACGAGATCCTGAAACTGCTTCTTGGCGTTCTCGCGCTTCCAAAAGTCCTTGATGAAGCCAATGTTCTCGGAGCCGAAACGGGAGTCCTCGGGGATGCCGTTCTTGTACTTGCCAGAGAGGATGCCCTGGCGCAAGGGGGAGAAGACGGTCAGGCCGGTACCGACCTCACGGTAAAGGTGGAAGAACTCATGCTCGACCTTCTTGCGGTCCAGCATGCTGTAGGAAGGCTGTTCCATGACGGGGCCGACCAGATTCAGCTTGTCGGCGTAGCGCCAGGCCTGGGAGATCTCGTCGGCGCTCCACTCCGAGGTTCCCCAGTACAGGGCCTTGCCGGTGTTGATGAGGTGGTTGAAGGCGCGGACGGTCTCCTCCATGGGCGTCTGGCGATCGGGGCTATCGCAAGTTATTGGTCTTCGCGCATATATCTGCAGAGGGCGAGGATGCTCACCGATGAGCGTAGACAAGGTCCACGTACTTGAGGTCGAGACGCTCAAGGCAGGCGTCCATGGCCTCGATGACGTGCTTACGGGACAGACCCTTGTTGTTGACGACGTTGTCGCCAAATGCACCACCCCAGTAAATCTGTCACCAGACATCCGGCATTAGTTTCGAATCCTAGAATTACTAGTCGTTTATGAGTTCGCATACCTTTGTGGAGATGACGAGGTCATTGCGCTTCCAGCCGTACTTCTTGATGGCCTGACCCATGACTGCGATGAAATTAGTTTTTGTTCCTACAGTCAGGTTGGAAAATGTCCGTACCAACTTCGCTTTCGCCGTTGGCATAACCCTCGGCGGTATCGAAGAAGTTGACGCCGGAGTCGTAAGCGGCCTTCATGCACTTGAAAGTGCCCTCTGTGTTGTGTGTCAGTCTCTAGCGGCCGATCGTGTTCGCGATTCTCCTCATACCGGCGTCGACGTGACCTCCGTAAGTCAACCCTGGGGACTAGTCAGCTGCTGAAGCCTTCGGCATTGGCAGGGTCGGGAAACTCACAGCCTCCCAAGCTGATGGCGCTGACCTGCAGACCAGAGCGGCCCAGGAAGCGGTACTCCATAGGGGGGAGATCCTCGGGCTTGGACATTTTGATTTCAATGCAGTGGTTTTTCTGGGAAGCAATTCGATTCGATGGGCCGGAAGGACAAGTGGTGCGAGGTCGGAGAACAGAGTGGGGGAGGGATGCGAGAGCTGGTAAGCCACGCAAAGGGCAGCAGACACCTTACTTATAGTCCTTCCGATAAGAGGAGCAGCTCGTGTTCAAAGAGGAAGCTCCATTGGAGCTTCAGGCTTCAGGCCCATGTCGAAGCCCCCGTTGGCCCTTTCCTCTCACGGTTACTACACGAGCTGTGGCTCAAAAGACAAGTGGTCAAGCTCATGGAAGCGGGGCAGATGGGCATCAACCCCGCCATCTGTATCCATGACCCGCGAGTTGTGTCACCGGCGAGCCCATGTAGCCAATTGTCCGTGACCCACGGAGAGCCGTTGGCGGGGTACCGGTCCGGTTCAGAGACAAGCGTCGTGGTTTCACGTTGCCTGATATCCAAGAGCAATGACTGACGGGAAAGCTCCATTTCGGGCTATAATATGATGGTAGAGACAAGATTCAAGTTAACAGACACAGTTGCCAGTGGTTCTCCTGCTCCAAGACCATTTTCTAGCTTTCTCAATTTGAGATAATTGAGCTGGCAAAGCAGGAAGGCAACGCTCCATTTCTCTCGAGAAATGAAGAAAAAGTGTTGATGTCACCCTCTTCAAGGGACTTTAGCGATGCCATTGGTGTCCCGCACTATATTACCCCTCCGGCTGTCCCTCCACAACACACTACCTTGCATCATTGCCCCTGTCGGTTATGCGGGTCCACCAGGCATGTTTCACCTCCTCGCTGCTCCGATTGCCCCGAGTTAGCGAAGTATGTTGGCTGACTAATTCCCCAACGACAAATATCCTATCAAGACGAAAAGAGGACGTTGTCTCCTAGAGATCTATCGAGCACTACTGCCGCTTAGTGTCAACTTGTATTTATGCGGAACACGGCAGTTTGTTGCCCGTGTACGGTTTGTCGGGTCGCCGGATCTGGGTCTCGCGCGCTTGTATAACATGTCTCTGGATTCGTTCCCACAGTTAGAAAGAGTCGAGTCCCGAGTAAAGCTGTGTTTGGCTCATGATAGATTTCGAGAATCGACAGGGTCGGGTGTTGATATCTCGGGTCTTGTGTTGATCAGGCTTTGTCCTTCAGAGACAGGCGTCGGGTGCCCATCCGCCAGTCACCGCTCTAGAAGACAAGAAGGTGTGGTGCTTCTCACGTGTAACCCATGCGTTGCCAGCGCCATATTCATACCGGCTCATGTTTTGATCATTATATTTCTCTTGCATTAGCGTGCTCGTTTTGAGGTATCTCATGGTCTGACTGTCCATCCTGAGATTTCAGTGGACCATTTCGAGGAGCTAAGTCCCCGACGGAATCCAAAACTTGCCTGAGTCGAAACGACTGTAGGAAGTGTATGAGCCCGTGAGAATGCCGGCTTTAGAGTAGTTAAGTCTTCAGGCGCCCCCTCTGAGAACTTGACAGGTAAATAGCGGCTGCCTATTACACTACTGGCATTTCGATAACCCTACCCGATATATGTTGCCCCGTGAACGTTGTTTACTCGAAAGAAAGACCTCCATTCTGCAAGCCGGACAGACTGTAGGGTCCCTTGGAAGACAGTTTTTCAGCACCGGGCTTGTCTCTATTTGAAATTGTCATCGATACATCTACTTGAGAGCTGCGTCTTGGGATCTAAGAGCCAAAGATTGGTATCAGCCGAGCAACAAAACAGTCTCAAAGGTTTAAAGGCATATTCATCAACCAACTTGGAGACAAGAAAAATGAGAAAAAAAAAGTCTCGATGGACTGCAAACAAGGAACACTATTCCAAGAACACCACAATAAAGGGTCCTTGGCTATTCAACAAAGATTCCAAACTAGTCTCACAAGGGAGGAGAGAATGTGGAACTCACTTTTCTGGTTCTGTAGCCTCATGTACACTGCTGGACGCTCTGCAGGGCATGTGACGTCCTGGAATAAAGTCAAGTTGTGACACGCTTGCACTGTCGAAATCTTGGATGGGATGTTGCGGATTTCCAGGTAACAACGACTCCAAGCAAGCCTTATGACGAGGCCGCGAGACCAACGCTCTTGCGGACATAAGCAGGGCCCGGCTCTTGTTCTCTCGGAATAAGAGTCCTGCTCCATTTCGAATTAGAAAATATTCCTTTTATTTATTCTCAATGCCATGACCGTAGTAAATCGAACTCTTCAATAGCAAACCCGCAACGCCAGCACATCGAGCGCAGTAGGCATATACGTACACCAGGACAACAATCTGAGACCACAGGTCGACAGAAAATACTGTAGGTCATGTTTATCTACTCTGATATCCTTCTAATACAGCTGTCGGGCCGTCTCTCCTTCCCAACCCCATCACGATACGCCTCACCACCCAAAAAAATTCGCTTCGCAATCTTCTCCGCACGATCGCCTCATCTCCCCTTTCTTTTCTTTTTCACAATCGGTGTTGTACTCCTCGCGTTTCGTTTTTCGTCGTCTCCAAAAGTGCAAAATCTTTATGATAGCCACCCCGGTAGTCTTCCATGGTTGCTTCAGCGGCCGCGAACGACGAAGAATTTAGTCAAGCGATTCCCGCCAACACTGATCGTAAAGACCCGGAGATGATTACAGCATACGCCAAGCTAATTCGAAGTTTCCAATTTTAGAAAGCATTACAAAATCAGAACAATTCGTGGGATTCTGCTCGTTCAAGTGTTTCCGAGTGTAGCGGCGGTTTCCAATTTACGCTCCTTCCTCACTCATCGCCCAGAGCAATCGCACATTCGCGCCTTCCTTCCCGAATTTATACTTTCTCGCTTTCCACATACGCACCCGCCTTATCTTCTTCCCTTCGTGACTTTTCTTTCCTTCACCTCATCCGGATTCCTGCTGCCTTCACGTTCACAAAGCTTGCCATCTTTCATCATTGACTTACTTGTTCGACCAGTCCAGAATACCTCTGTCGATCCAGTCGAAAGCATCTCATCTCAAGCCTTTCGTACTTCTCGCATCCACAGCAAGATGGCTGACGCTTGGGGTACCAACGATATTCCCGCCGATGATCCCTGGAACAACCCCAAGGGCGGCGATGCTGAGGGTGGTAATGGTGACGATTATGCCTGCTTCAACTGCGGCCAGTCTGGGTAAGTTCGTTCTTGATGCGATCATATTTGATTGATTCAATTGTCTTACTTACACATCCCTCTCAGTCACAACAAGGCCGATTGTCCCGAGCCTCGTAAGCCCTTCGATGGTACCTGCAATGCCTGCGGCGTCGTGGGCCACACTCGTCGTGATTGCCCCGACGCTCCTGCCATGACTTGCCGCATCTGTGGTGAGGAGGGCCATATGCGTAAGGATTGCTCTCAAAAGCCTCCTGATGTCTGCCGCAACTGTCTTGAGGAGGGTAAGTCGCTTTAGTTCACCTGTGACGAGAGACGAACTTGGCTGATACTACATTTCCCAGGTCACGCGGTCATCGACTGCAAGGCTCCTCGCAAGATCGACCGCAGCATGATCGACGACGTCGATGCTGAGAAGGCTTGGGAGGAGATCAATGAGGCCATCCAAGAGCGTGATGGCGTCGAGGCTAAGGAAGCCATCCAGAAGTATCTCAAGCACTTCCCCGACATGCCCTACGTCGAGTTGGAGAAGGCTTTCCGCAGTCAAGATATGGACATCTACCTTATCGCCACTGAGCGTGTCCTCGCCCCTACCCACACCAACATGGATCTTCAGGGCAACTTGGAGAAGAAGTACACCGTCCAGTACCGTTTCTCTGCTCAGCCTGACCGTCAGCGTGAGAAGGCTGCTTGGCCGTCTTCCCCTGAAGAGAATATGGCCCGCCTCGAGGACGCTGGAGAGCCTGTCTCTCGCCTCATGGAGAAGTGCAACAACTGCAACGAGCTTGGCCATGTTGCCAAATCCTGCCCTCAGGAGGCCATGGAGAAGGCCCGCATTACCATCACCTGCTACAACTGCGGCGAGGAGGGTCATCGCGTTCGTGATTGTAAGCTTTTCCGCTTCCACGTCAGTCTTCTGGCCTCAACTGATCGATCTAGGCCCTACCCCTCGCGTTGACAAGTTCGCTTGCAAAAACTGCGGGTAAGCCTCCATCTTCTCTTCCCACTCTCTATGCATGATTACTTATGACCCTCACAGCCAGTCTGGCCACAAGGTCTCCGAGTGCCCCGAACCTCGCAAGGCCGGCGACGATGTCGAGTGCAACAAGTGCCATGAGAGTAGGTCTTCCTTGATATTGCTTCCACATACCCAGTTGCTAATCATTCTCAGTGGGTCACTTCTCTCGCGACTGCCCCCAGGGTGGCGGCGGCGGTGGTCGCGCTTGCCACAACTGCGGCGCGGAGGGCCACATCTCCAAGGAGTGCCCCGAGCCTCGCAAGATCAAGTGCCGCAATTGCGATGAGGAGGGTCATCTCTCCAAGGACTGTGACAAGCCCGTCGACAGTATGTTAAGATGTCGCCCAACCTTGGCTCCATTCCACTAACATTGCTTCTCACCAGTCACCCGCATCAAGTGCAACAACTGTGGCGAAATGGGTCATAAGTCCTACCGCTGCCCCAACCCTCCCAATGAAGACGTCGACGACTTCGGTCCCTCCCACGGTGCCCCCAACGAGCCCGATACTGGCGATGCTTGGGGTGCGCGCGGTGATGGTTCTGCCCAGGACGTTGGCAATGACGGCTGGTAGACGCGTACTTCGGCATGCATCTCTGATACGCTTGGTTTGGTGATTCTCTGTTTGGCGTTGAGGTCACAGTTTCCGCCGCTGCCACGGCAGACGACAAGGTTTTCGATGGAACGGGTTGCGATACTTTCTCTGCGTTGTGCATGATCACATGGCTGGCACCGTCTCTTGGTAGATAGGAACCACCTAGACCGATTCTGAGTTCATGGACACAACTCTCATGTTTCCAATGGTCGTGACCCTGCTCCTCGTGGCTTGATTCATTGCACTCACATTCAAGCAGCATCGGCACCACACCGACGCGGGGGCGACGCTGCCTTTGATGGTAAAGCCATCAAATCAGGGAGAGAAAAGAAAGGAGCCGCCCCCCAGAAGCTTTTTTTTTATCCTTGAGGCGTCGTACATTCGTTCGTCAGTTACGGGGACGTCATCCGTCGTCCAGCCATGCTGTGTGAAAGACTCGAGAGGGCGACACGACTGTAGCAGTTGAGGGGGACAGGGGAACGACTCACATATCAAACATGGCGTGGAACCCACCAAACGCGCCCGTTTACAATTCCTTCCTCACCGCCGCGAGCTACGCCATGATTTCTTCCTGCGTCCGGCCCAGGAGCTCAGAGAAGAGCTTGAGCGACAGGGCCTCGAGGCCGTTGATGGTCAGGATCAAGTTTATCATGCCGAGATCCTTGTAGTGCTGATCCTTGGCCCAGGGCCCTAGCGGTGCCTTGATGCGCTGCGCGTGTGTCCCGTTGAAGTCGGCGTCCCGGACCATGCCCTCGAGCTGCGGCGCCACTTCAGTGTTGCGGCCCATCCCTGGGCAGGCCCTTGCGAAACCGGCCGTCCACTTGGCCGTGGCGTGGTCGTCTGTGAAGGTGCCGTAATCCGAGTAGAACTTTGCGTTGACGTCCTGGAACTCTACCCAGCCTCCGGGGTTCAGGTGGCTTTTGGAGTTTAGCGTTTACTTGAATAATGACGGGGCAGGGAGGGTCGAAGACATACTCATAGATGTTCTCGATCAGACCTGGCCAGTCCTTGATCGACGCAACCATGTATCGACACATGATGAAGTCGATCCAGGGGCTCTCGACGTCCTCGACTTCGGACCTGACATTGGGAGGGACCCTGTTCACAGTGTAAGGAACCACCATCAACCCTGCTGCCTTGCCAAATAGAGACATGATGAGGCGAGGAGCATTACCACTCCAGCTGAATGGCACTCAGGTCGATTCCAAGGACCTGTCTTGTCAGCATCGACTTTCCAGCGACGCGCCAGGAGAATTTCTCGAGCCTGCTCACCTCCGCGTTCTCAAAGACATCACCCATCTCCACAGCCCCTATCAAACTTCCTGGTAACAACTGTGGCAATAGAAACGGACTGAGGGGTGGTGCATACAGATTCCCGTGCCTGTGCCGATGTCGAGGATGGCGTGGACCTTTTTTTTCAAGGGCGCGGTGTACAGCCTGTTACCCACTGCCTTGAACATCATCGCGTGAGCCAGGTCGAGTCTCTCCATCTCAACCTGTAAGGGGTTGGTCAACCTTTCACAACCCGTCGTACTGGTTAGTCGTACCTCGTCTTTCGGGAACTTGTAGGTTGTGAAAGTTGTCAGGTTCAGGGACGATTGTAGTTGCCATCAATTGTATGGTACTCACAGCCGGGTCGGAAAGCGTGACAACGCCGTCCATATTCAACGGGATAGTCGACTACGCTCGAAGACAACGAGGCGGTGTAAGTTGAACTTTGCAGCGGTTCAGCACCAAAGAGAGCTTTCTTGGGGCACTGGAAAGCTCTTACATTCGCTCATCGACGGTAGAGGCATCATCTGTGAACTGAAGCGACCGAGTGTTAATGGCTTTGCTAGTGCAAGTGCATCGAGTCGGTAGATACGAACGTTGCCTTCATCGTCGGCCTCGAGAGGTGCCGGGTTCCATGGATTGCTCGTAGGTGGGGCGGCAGCCACACTGGATGCGGGGGTGGATGCTGCAGGCTGGTCCGCAGCACCAGAAGACTCGGCCATCCTTGCTTGGACTTGATCTGCCTTGCTCCTTCTACAGAAATGGAGTTGAGACTGAACGCTGCGGGAGATGAAACGATGAAGTCAAGCAAGTCTGGTATGTTGCGACATGACGGCGAGGAGTTCGTTTTGTAGTAGGAATGATTCCCTGCTTTGTATTCGCGGCCTGGGACGTGGGCCGCCGGGCGCTCCGCCGTTCCACTGCCGTTAGCCCAGGTCCAGAGGGACGACGTTGGTGCAGCTGTTGCAGAATTTCATGCGATGTAGTGCAGGGGGTGGTGGGTGCTTTTCTGCTGGCGATTTCGCTGTCGCATCCTTTGCTCAGGGGTCCGTCCGGCACTTGATTGAGCTAGCCAATCAGACTTGTCTGCTTTTCGCTTCCCTGTCTGCATGTGCAGGTCGGAGCGGACAGTGATAGACTGACCCGTTAATCGCCGAATCATTCCTCCCGGGTTGTGTCCCCCTCTTTGCCCAGATGGGTAGGCGCCGATGTACAGGAGAACCGACCACGAAACTGCCGACGTTTTCGGGCCATTCGTCAAACGCTTAGGGTTGTGAAGAAGTCAGTGATAGGATGCATTTCCAGAGAAACACATCGGTGTGTTGGACGGAGTCGCATCGTGATTATATCTGGTTAAATGGCGTCGGATGGAGGCGGATCGGGAAGGTCACTCCGTGGGTGGGGGAACCGAAAGGAGCCGTTCTCCTTCGTGCTCTGGAAAATACGGCCGTCGCACCTGTAATTGTAAGCACACGGAGAACATGACGAAGATGGCAATGCTTGAGATGAGCATGTTGATATTGACCATAATAATGATTCTGGTCCAGACAAAACCAGCCTGGTCGAAGCATGGGGAGCATAATCTCTGATAACATTCCGTCTTTTCATCCTATTATCCAAAAAACATTTGATGCCGAAGGCCGGCAGGTCCTTTGCCAAGGCCGCTCAAGAAGTGAACATGATTTTATCCCGTCTTTCCGGGCAGGGTGGTATCAAAGCATCGGCGGAATCAAACATATAATACAGGAGGTGAAACCAAACAAAGTTTTCCAGGCCCGGCTTTTGCCGACTTGATCTTTCTCAGTGCAAACATGACAAGGTGGCGAGCGTGTTTAGGTAACAGTGCGGCAGAGCGGATAAAGAGGTACACGATTTGTTCTTGGGCGATGGGGAGGTCGTAGGCTTCGTTCATGTCGTGACGGCTTGGACGACTAAGCCAAGCTCGATTTCTTCCGGCGGCCAAACATCTTGGAGAACCCGCTGCTGCTGCTCTGCTGCTCGACGGGTGGGCTGGAGCGCGCCGCAGGCGTCATCTGTGGCGGCTCGGAGCTGCGAAGGAATGAAGCAAGGTCATTGGTTCGGGTCGTAGACGAGACAGCCTCCCTTGGCTCGAACTTCTTCATCGGCACGCGCCCGGCCGAGGAATGCATGGCTGAGCGGTTGGCGGTAGCGTCCGCCGCCGCATACTTGTCTTGGCCGGAAGGCACGTTAACCTGGATAGGAACGTGTCCATGGCCTCCAGCGCGGCTGCTCAGAGACCGACTGTCGGTTTTGGCCGGCTTCGCGCTGTTGGATCCCGCGTTGCTGTCCTTCCGGGAAAAGCGTCCAATAAGGCTGGGAGCGCTCACCTTCCTCTTGGGCGTGTTCTGCGAAACGGAGGCCGCTACGGGCTCAGGAGGTGGCGAATAGTTCTTCAAGAAATCTGCCAAGCTCTCCTCCTTCTTCGGAGGAGGTCGGGCTGCTTGCGCGTAGTCCTCCTCCTCTTCGTCGCTCAAGTCGATGGCGTACGGGTCGCGCACGCGGCGTCTCGTACGCTTAGGCATCATGTCGTCGTCGTCGAAGGTGTTGCCACTGGACCGATTTTGCAGCAGAGCGCTCTGTGAGTTGATGGACGATTGAACAGAAGGCTGAGTAGTTTCCGTCACGTTGGTCGACGCCTGGCTGTATCGGATGTCGGGCAAGCTGGCGTCTACAGCCTTGCCTCCGACGGCGCCTGACATCTGGTCGGAGTCCATGGTGGTTCGGAAAGGGGCAACTGTACGGGGAATCCGAGGATTGTTCGCATTTGGTGGCCCACGCCGTATGAAATCGATGAGGTCAGAGTTGTCCTCACGGTTGTCAACAGCAGCATCCCGCGCCTGAAGGCGTGGCCGGTGATTCGATGACGATATACGTCTCGAATCGGCAGTGCTTTTTACTGGAGGCACCGGGCCGCTTACATTGCGCAGCGGCGCAGGCCCATTGTCAGCTGTCGGACCAGTGGACCTAATGAAGTCGGCAAAATCGTTCAGAGCGGTATCACGAGGTACGCGGGCGTCTCGCGCCTGCGGACCGACACTGCCAGTCGCCGACCGGGTTAAAGTCGTGCTGGGGGGTGCCCTAGGGACGAAGCCCTTAGACTTAGCCTCGGGTGGGTTCGAGTTCAAGCCCGTTGCACGGTTGACAGACATGGTCCTTCGCATGTCAATGCCAGAGGCGGACCTGTTCCGCTCGCCGTTCATCATCGTACGGGCGTCTTCGCTTCTTCTCGACTTGGGTCCAACTACCGGACTCGCGCTCTGTGCTCGGTTTCCCTGAATGGCTGTTAGCATGAGGTACCCGGACTGGGAATGGCCACGGCTTACATCAAGGTCACGCATGTTCTCAGGAGTAAGCGTGTACTGGATGGTTTGATCACTCTGGATGAGTTCCTCAAAGTTCCGAGCAAGATTGTCGGCACGACCGGAAGCCTTGCTGTCTTCGGATGTTCTGACGGCCCTGATTTTGCCAGTGCCCGAAGAGCCAGAAGAGCCAGAAGCACGAAGCTGTTGAGTGCGGTCAGGAGAATCACGACCAGCGGCAGGCCGCTCAACCGTCACCACTCCAATGCTTGCCCCCGGTGAATGGGTCCCTGGCAGGCCCGGGTTGGCATATGAACGGTTGCGCGGCGATGGCACGCGGTCTTCGACGGAGGCACCGGTAGTGTTCGGGTTGCCGACGATAGTCACCTTGGTCGCAGATGAGGTGTGGTCGTGACGAGAGGAACCTGAATGCCGGGCAGAGCTGGAGGCTGCCTGAGAAGACCTGATGTCGGGAGTGCCAGCAGTGGGGGTTGGGGTCGAGGCAGTCGTGGCCGTCCTTGACTTGTCCTGACGAGAAGGCCGTGTGTGGGCGTCTTCGTCGACTTCAGAAATGGACTCGTTGGTGTTTTGCCTGCGAGACGGTTTCTCAACCGGAGACCGAGTACGAGGCGTCGAAGTGGATGAGCGAATGATGGTGTCAATCTCCACTGGCTTCGGCCTCTCCTCGATGATCGGAGGCGTTGAGCGCGAGATGCTGCTCGCACGCGAGAGGTTGACTGGCTGAGAACGGTCGGAAGCATCCACCGACGATGCTCTTGATCCGGTGGTCACAGGGCTCTTGGGCCCGTGGACATCAATAACGCGGGCCGAGTGGACACTGGGTGTTCGCTGCAGTAGCTTAGGGGCAACCACGCCAGGCTTTCCGGATTCAGAAATACTCGGTGAGCTACGGCCGGCAATCGAAACTCTGGAAGACGTGCAAATTTCTGGTTCCTCGGTGAAGTCGTCGATGTCGCCGCTCTCCTCCTCGGCTGGACGAACCTCGGTTTCCGACACTTTCCCTGGCGCGACGGATGCAGCACCGGCTGCAGCTGCCGCGACAATAGGAGCGGCAGAGGTGTCGATTCGCGAGATCCGGTTCGGGTTGCGAGGCTTGGGTTCCGGGGTCTTATCAATCTCTGCACGAGACTCGGCCTTGCCTCGCTCCTGCGCCGGCTCGACTGCATCAGGCTTGGCTTGCGACTCGTCAGCCGGCTGCAAGAGTGTAGGAATAGCCTCCGTTGAAATATCCTTCTCGTTCGAGTCCGCCTGTTGATCAGCCAGTTGGGTCCGGATCGGGTCGACCTTGGCGCGTTGGAGAACCGGCGAAGTGTATGGTGAAGGCGAAGGAGTGGGCAAGGAGTTGGAGCGCTTGCGACTGGAGGGGGCAGTCGGTGTATGAGGTTGAGACATTGTGGGGGTGGGCAAGTCGTTACCAGGCTGGGTGGTAAAGATCATGAGGCTCTTCGGCCGTTGCGCTGCCGGCTCCTCTCTCTCATAATCCGACTCCTCGTCGTCACTGTAGGAGGCGAGACCCGGGACTTCGATTTCGTCAATGTCGCGGTCCCCAATCGGTAGCGGAACGACCGATGCATCGACGTGGTTCTCGACTTGTTCGGTCTCGGGCTCCTCGCGGGGTGCTTCTTGGATGCCGAGGCCCTTGGCAGGGAGCGATTTCTCGCGGTTCTCGGCAGTGCTGCCATGTTTGTAATGGACGGACGAGGTGCGTGAAAAAGGGCGCGCATCGAGTGTAGGTGAGCGGAGTCTCTTCTTCCACGCCCGCCAAAGTCTGCCCAGGGTCCTGTCAAGAGCAACCCGTTCCATATCCAGCTCCTCGACCACGATTCTGTCGGCGATGTCGGCAATGCTCTTGGCGCCCTCCTTAGGTTCCCTTTCGAACTTCGCCCGTAGCCGCTGGTGTGCGGCTTGGCCTGCAGTGACCAGAGCCTGTTCGCCCATGTATTCGAGAATCGACGTCAAGAAGATGGCGACTGCGGGGGAAATGACCTCGAGGCCACGCTCGTCGACCCCAGGCTTGAGGTTTTCCTGCTCCATGTAGAAATCTTCGTCCTCCTCTTCCATATCACCGAGCGAAGAGTACACCATGCACCTCAATCGCGTCCGTTTCCAAACGAGTTCCAGGTCCCAGTCCTTGGAGTCCGCGCCCTGGGGCTGAGCGAAGTCATCCTCGTCGGCTCCACCGAGGTATTCCCGCAGCTCTTCGTCCGCCTGGTTGATGGCATCTTTGGCGAGTTTCGGTTTTAGCACTTCGGACACGGCGGGCCTCAGGGCGGCGAGGGTCGTCGCGCGCGACGCAGATAGGAAGTTGAACAGGAGCTGGTCGAGGAAGCTATTCACCAACTGCAATGCGGCTGTCGAGACCAAAGCCGTCTCTCCCGCAGGTTCGATCCCATGCTGGTCGTACCAGGTATCGGCGTGACGGTCGTGGTCGTTGGTAACGATTTGAGAGGCGGCCGAGGCGGCAATGAAGGCGGCCTCGGGTGTGACGGAGAGCGGAGGAGACATGAGGCCGACGCTCATGATGGTGGAAGGACGATCGCTCGATACGCTCTGCGTGCGCGACCTCGTCTGGAATTGGGGTGAAGAGATGCCAGAGGTCGGCTGCGACGCGACGGTCGAGTCAGCACTTGTGTTGGCCATTTTTGCTAAATGTTTGAATCTGTAAGTCGAGGAAACCGGCACGGCAGGTCTCCCAGGCCCCCGTGAGACCACAGGAGATTAGATTTGAGGCGACACAGGTTGCGGCGATGGGCGATGTCTCTCAAGCGAACGAGTGGACGGGTTCTATCAGGGGCTCAGGCAACGCTGGCGGAAGGCGTTTGCGGATGCTGCAGAATTGCTTATGCGGGAGGGCAGGCTGGAAAGGTACGACGTGTGGCTGCGTGATGGGTAATTGTTAGCCGACTTGTGTTTTTTATTCGAGCAAAGCGGCCGCGATTGACGAGGTGAAACAGCTGGTCCAGGGCCGCATGGCAGTGGAGGACCTGTGTGTGATCCACTTGGGGGTAAAGGCAAGAGATATTCATGCGTGGTAACCACGTCCTGCAGAGAACGTGTGGCACTGCGGGGGAGCCTGAGCCGGGGAGGTTGGAAGATGGGACGGGCAAAGTGACTGGATACGGGCGAGAGAGGGACGATCAATCCGTATAATAAACAACGTGAGTGGTAGACTATGGTCGCGGTCCGAGAGACAGAGACGAGGAAGACGCGGTCATGACCGAGTGGTGCGTTTGCGTACCGGGGGGAAGCAACGAACGGGTACTGAGTTTTGGCGCAGACGGGCGAACATGGGGGGATGTTGAGTTGGGGACAGTGTACCGTATCCGTCGATCATAACTCTCTCTCTCTCTCTCTCTCTCTCTCTCTCTCTCTGCTGGA
>JAIMZG010000248.1:0-16853 GCA_020466075.1 Colletotrichum coccodes | reverse complement strand
GGCACCCACCTAGTTCAGTATGTCCTAGCGAATTGAATTTGATTGGGACACGGCCTGGGGTGTGTGGGAGTAGGAAATGCCTGCGTCCCACTGGAGGATAGAGCGACTGGGAATTTTTTCCCTTGCCCAAAATTTTGCACTTTTGAACCCCCACCATCAACCACGATTGAAAACACACCTTCTCCTCGAGAACTCGACAGGAGCCCGCGAAACCCAAGCTCAACATTACTGAAGCCCTGTAATACTCGCCTCCCTCAAACAAACCTTCGGAAGCAACATCATCAAAACTTCTTTGCGACCCTTAGACATGGCTGCGAACGGTGACTCGCGGCCCGCGCCGGGCGACCGCACCGTCATTGGTGTCACTTTTGGCAACTCCAACAGCTCTATCGCCTACACCGTGGATGAGAAGGCTGAGGTGATCGCCAACGAGGACGGAGGTAAGTTTCTTTCTATTTTCCTGTTTTTTTATTCTCTCTCAGCTGGTGGAAATCGGTCATGCTGGGTTATTGGAAGAGGACGTTGCGCTAACAATACGGGATTCTGCTAGATCGTCAAATTCCTACCATCCTCTCCTACGTTGATGGAGACGAGTACTACGGAGCCCAGGCTAAGAGCTTCCTCATTCGGAATCCCAGCAACACGATCGCATACTTCAAGGACTTCCTTGGCCAGGAGTACGTTTCCCCCTCTAGACTTTCTCTGACTGAAATCTGACTGACACGCTGGCAATAGCTTCAAGTCCATCGACCCCACCCACAACCACGCTTCCGCCCACCCCCAGGATGTCAACGGTACCGTATCCTTCGCGGTGAAGGCAAGGAGGGTGCCGATGAGCCTTCCAACGTCTCCGTCACCGAGGCCGCCACGCGCTACATCCGCCGCCTTGTCGGCTCCGCCACCGACTACCTCGGCAAGAAGGTCACCTCAGCCGTCATCACCGTCCCCACGAACTTCTCCGAGAAGCAGAAGGAGGCTCTCGTCAAGGCCGCCAACGACGCCGGCCTGGAGGTCCTCCAAATTATCTCTGACCCCATCTCCGCTGTCCTCGCCTACGATGCCCGCCCCGAGGCTAAGATCGAGGACAAGATTGTTGTTGTCGCCGACCTGGGTGGCACCCGCTCCGACGTCGCCGTCGTCGCCTCCCGCGGCGGCATGTACACCATCCTCGCCACCGCCCACGATTACGAGTTCTCCGGCAGCCACCTTGATCAGGTCCTCATGGACCACTTCGCTAAGGAGTTCATCAAGAAGCACAACACCGACCCCCGCGAGAACGCCAGGTCCCTCGCCAAGCTCAAGGCCGAATCCGAGGCCACCAAGAAGGCCCTGTCTCTCGGCACCAACGCCAGCTTCAGCGTTGAGAGCTTGGCCGAGGGCTTCGACTTCACCTCCACCATCAACCGGTTACGCTACGAGATGATTGGCCGCAAGGTCTTTGACGGTTTCAACCGCCTCGTCGAAGGTGTTGTCAAGAAGGCCGAGCTCGACGTCCTCGACATCGACGAGGTCATCCTGGCTGGCGGCACCGCCCACACCCCCCGCATCGCCGCAAACCTGGCCAATCTCTTCCCCGAGTCCACTAAGGTTATCGCGCCGGCCACCCAGGCTTCCGCTATCAACCCCTCGGAGCTGCTGGCCCGCGGCGCCGCCCTCCAGGCGTCGCTGATCCAGGAGTACGAGGCCGACGACATCGAGCAGAGCACGCACGCCGCTGTCACCGTTGTTAAGCACATCGCCAACGCCATCGGTGTCGTCGGCGCCAACGACGAGTTCGTTCCCATCGTCCCCGCCGAGACCGCCGTCCCCGCCCGCCGCACCATCCACATCGCCGGCCCTAAGGAGGGTGGCGACGTCCTCGTCCGCGTCGTGGAGGGTGGTGCCCACATCAAGGTCACCAAGCCCGAGCCCAAGGCCGCCAAGCCTGAGGCCAACGGTGACGACGAGGACGACTCGGACTTCTCGGACGAGGAGGAGGAAGAGACCCGTGAGAAGATCTGGAAGGTCGGTCCCACCCTCGCTGAGGCCGCCGTTCGCAGCGTCAGCAAGGGTGCCAAGGTCGAGGTCACCATCAACGTTGCCGCCGATCTGGGCGTCACGATAACGGCGAGAGAGGTCTGCGGCAAGGGCGGTGTCCGCGGCAACATCAAGGCTCCTTGAAGTGTTTCTTCGCTCGAGTAGTTTGTTGTTGTTGTTGTCACGACTTGTAAAAGCGCGCGCGTCAGCGACCGCCGGCCAGGCGCAAGAGTGTTTAAAAGCAAGAGAGAGGGGAGGAGGAAGGCGAAGATTTCCCCTCAATCTGGTATAGACATGGATTTCAAGGAGAGAAAGGGATGATTCAAAGACATGGGAATGAATGACTGGAACATAGAGCAAGAGTGAGAGGTAGGACTTGAAAAGCCTTGAAAAAGTCATAGAACATCGAGCTTCGCAAGTCATTCTAGGAGACGGGATCCCCGGATGTTTATTTTGGACATATCTGGGCCCTGGCACGATGAATGCGAAGTTGAATCCATAAACCACTGCAATTGGCAAGCAAAAAATACAAATATCCATCGAGTGTGCGTGAAGACAACAAGAATCCTGAATGCAGAATGCATCGTCGAATAAGAAAGACAACAGGGGGCCATCGCTTATGCAAAGAACGCCTGCCCGTCAGCACCTCGCTATAACTTGGGTGGTGGCCCAAAAGGGCACGGAAATCTCTCCTCGTCTCTAGAGCTCCAATTTCCCACTCATGTGACAGCGCCTGGCAACCTCCACGCTACGAGGTCGTCCCGCACGTCAAACTCCTCGAGCTCCCTGTTCCGCCTCAACGCGTCACGCCCGCGGTCGCTGCTCCCCATCGTCGGCGCAAGGCTCACCATGCTCCCGCTGCGGCTTCTTGAGCGTCCGTAGCTGCGCCCGATGGCGCCTCCGTCCTCTCGACCCCTCGGGCGGCTGTGTGACCCCCGACGGGCAACGTTGCTCGCTCCCGCTGTGCTACTGGCGGCATCGCCGCGGCCCGTGACGATGGTCGTCATGCTCCTATCACTGGACCCGCTGTTGTTGCGCGAATGGTGGCGATGGCCATTGTGGAGGCGATGCAGGTGGAGGTGGTCCTGCTGAGGCGGCTCCTGCTGCTGTTGTTGTGCTTGTTGCCGTTTCCGTTCCATCTTGCGGAAATCTGAAGGTCGAAGGGTGCCGCCCATGCCGCCCTCGTCGGAGCTCAGGGAGCCGCCATTGTCGAGGTCAAATGTTGCCGTCTTCTTGCCGGTGCGCCCGGTGCGGCCAGTCCTCCAGCCGTCACCACCAGAGAAGATGTCTTCGATGCACTGGTCGGCGGGGAGTTCGCCGGGCTGGCACGACCAGGAGGCTGCAAGGCGCGGCGGTACATGTCCTGGACCTCGGAGGCGTCGCGGGATTTGGCCATGGTGGGCAGTTCTGGGCAAGTATGTCAGCACTTTCTGGGTACAGATAGAAATGAAGCATCCAGGGGCATGGGAGACATACGTCCAGCGTCATCTTGTTCAACCGATTCGCCAGCCACGATGCCGGCAATCCCTCCGAAAACGGGTGCAGTCCTTAGGGGGGGCGCGGAATAATTCTTGTCGCCATCGAGCTGGAGCATCAGGATGCCGATCTTCAAGGTGCTGTTGATCTTGCTCTCCTGCATGAGGTAGCGCCTCACGATGCCGTCCACTACGTCCGGCTCGTCCATAATGGGGACCCTCGGCGATATGGGGCTGTGACTGGTGCCACTGCTCCGCTTGCGCGAGTGGCCGCGGTCGAAACTCATGCTCTCGCGGGCGAGGCCATCGCTCTCCTCGACGTACTCGCTGAGATTGAGCTTGACGATGCCAAGAGAAATCTTCTCCTCGCGGCCGCTGCCAGGGAACTCCTGCAGGACCTCGAATTCGATTGGACACTCGGTCAGGTTGTTGTTCTTGTCGATGCTGATCCGGATGTGGCTGACCATCTTGGAGTAGTTGTACTCAACCTTGTGGTTGGAGATGGGGCATTTCGGGGTCCGTCCCCGGTGCTCGGCGTGGATGGAGTGCGAGAGATTCCATTTTACTATTGATGTTCCAGATACCAGTGGGACGTTGTTCAAGTCGTAGATCTGGAGAGGATGTCAGCAACGCAAAACCGAGTGTAAAAGCACGAGAATTTCAGTGTCGGGAGGGGTTCACACCTTTAGGTGTAGCTCAAACTTTGGCTGCGTCACAAAATGTCAGCCTAAAACCGTTCGCCAAGTGGCCGCCATCGATACCGCACATCCTCCGCTTTTTAGGATTGAGTTTCCCACGACAGGACGGTGTGGGTGTGGGCGTTTACCTTTCTGTTCTTATTGACTGTGGGCAGGAAGCCCCCGTTAGCCATGCTCTTGAGGGGACTCATGGTGGGCTGGCGTTTGCTGATGACAAAGAGAAGTGACGAGAACAAGAGCAGAAGCGAAACGAGGCGGGACTTGAAAGCCCCGGGCCCCAACAAGACGCAATTCAAGGGAGAGACATGAAAATGATGAGGATGGTGATTTGGGGCGACAGGTGAATGAGGTTGCGAGAGGAAAAGCCACCAAGCACTCCCCGGGGTTGTCTCAGTGAGATCTCAGCCTCAAGCAAGGTTGCGATGAGCAGACAGCAGCTCACGTGGTGGCAAGGAATGTTGATTCAGGTAAATAAGGTGATTATATGACAGCGACGGCGGGAATTCCAGCTCAACGACGACATAGGATGGATGACGGGTAAGGACGAGACGGAGAAGGGAGCAAATGAAGGCTTACTTAAGGAAGCCATGTTTCATGGAAGGCATGGCTGGCTGGGTTTCGTCGGGGAACAGGTTAAAATACCTGCCGCCTGAGGTGAGGACCGCGCGCCGTCGGAGGAAAGAGCGCGGATGGGTTAGATGCAAGGGCAGGCAAGGTAGACGCAGTCGCAGGCACGCAGAACGGCCTGACGATACGCAGAAAGACTAGATTGTCCTGTCTGTCAGCGGCACTCGGTTTCGGTATGGTCGGATAATACGGTAACGAGGGGCTGAAGAGGGGTGCCGACCGCAGGATTGTCAATACGGCTAACAGATTACGGGATGCCGGTACCGCGACCCTTAGTTTTCTCCGGGGTTCTGTTGAAGGAAAGGCTCGAGATTTGCATGCGAGGCCAGCGACCAATCGTCGTCTATCTGACAGTGCGTCGTCCGCACGTTCGTCCCCTCGTCCGTCCGTGAGGGTCGGTGTGAGAGACCAGGGGAGACACTGAGTGAATTTAGATGTAGAAGCAGGGGCTGGTCAGGAATTTGGGGTCCCAGTCCGTCCACTGACGGAATTACTCAGCAGGCAAGGGGGCTGGAATGTGTACTATGTCGCAAAGCGTCCAGAATATGGGTAGTTGCTCGGCGACGATGGTTGGGAGTATAAATACACAAAGGGGTACTACAGAAAGCCGTGTTCGTGTCTTCGTTGCACTCTTTCTCTTGATGATGCAAGAAGAGAGTTTGAATGAAGTCGGGTGAGTACGTAACCAATCCGTTTTGCTGGAAGCGTGCCTAGGTTGCCAGCGCCAATGGTCCCCCCCAGCATCCTGGGCGTCAGACAGGCGACAACGCTGAAGCTGCATGTATGTGCCTTAGCCAAGTCAGTCATCTGAGCCACATTTGGATCCTCCGAACCATCTGTGCTAGCCTGCGCCACACCAGAACACTCAAACTGCCATCCAATCGCTGAATGAGCTGATATCACGCGTACTCTCTGTTAAATGCCAGTGAAAAGCACTATATTTGAATGAAAATTTCCCTGCTATAGTTTCTTATATCACCATCGGCAACGTCACCGTCATCCAGAACCATGTTCTTGAGGAACAAGGCAACGCCGAGATATCTCACTGGTTCCGCACGAGTTCAGCTGAACACGTATGCGTACGTAAGCATTTTTTCTTTGGGGGGGGGGGGTCACTGGCGCCAAAGCAAAAGCATGATAGTGGATTTCGGCTGTTGCAGGAGCGACTCGGGCGCTAATCGCAGCGTAATCCCGCCAACGTGCTGTGCAACACTGAGTTTTAATTGGCACCAACCTGGCCCAAGCAGCATCGACATTCCCGGAGCTCTTGGGTCACGAAAACCCATCGCACTTCATTCAAAACCTACGAGAGACCATTGGCTTCTATGGAACCTGCGAATATACCGTGTGCGTCCGTGTGCTACTTGTGTCGCCCGTCAATAACATGGCCCACCTCAGTCGACGGAACAACTTTGGATCTGCTGCTCGACCTCGGGGATGACAGCATCTATTTGCTGTCACGTTTCAGCTCGCCTGAAACCTCAATACTATATCGCAGGCATAACCCTAATCATCCTGGATCGGGTGTCACTGTCTTCGGCGACAGTGAACTCACCAGATTTTGTGACGGCCATCGAGGCTTCGTCGCCTGTTTAAGAAAGGACGACTCGCATCCAACGACCGTTGTCGCTAGTCTGACCGCATAGCCTCACTATCCCAGCAGATAATATGTGCAACATGTCAAGCTTCCTCGGCGGGCCAGTTAGCCTTTTCCGTGGGCCACGGGACTTCTCCCAGCCCTTCTGGCTAGACCACGACAGCCGCTTTAAAACGGGGAATAAATATCTTCCTGGAGCTAACACGCACTCTCAAGGACTCGCAGTAAACCAAGGCCATGGCGAAGTGCTTGGAGTCAGCTGCGTGTTACCCGAGCCTGAGCTTCATAAAAATAGTCGCGAGACTCTCAAAAACCTGTCACTGTAATTTCCACAGCGTTGGCATAGCACCGTGATTCTCGTGGATGTTGAGTAGGCATTCGCGGAGGACTACAACTTGATCAAGGTAGCCCGAAGCCTCCCGCAAGACATAGCCCGAAAACCTCCAGTTAAACAACATCCGCCGAAAGCCTGGCCCCCAAGCCCATGCCTCACGAAGAGGATCTGTACAGACAGGGTCAGGGCTTTAGGATTACTCGAACCCAGTTTGCGCAGCCACGCAGACAACGAGCCAGTGATGATACCGTTCCTCTCCCCCAGACTGCTCCGAAGCTCAGGGTGTCGCCCTGTTTTCTAAGGCCCCAGAAGTCCGGAACAGGCCGAAAGTGCGTCACGACGAACACCATCTCGTTCGCATTGTCTCTTATGCGAGTTGCGAGATTCAAGACAAGACACGAGAGATCGTGCTCGCGATACGATGGGTGGCGCCCAAGACAGGCCACTTCTCAGCCATCACGCCCGCGCCCAGATAAACCAGGCGGAAAGGACCATTCCAGACCTTTCTTGAAACAGCCAGGAAGGAACCTCAAAGTCAAGAAAGTCGCTGGGTGTACTCAGAGAGGAGTCCTCAGAGAGGGTCACGCCCAGCAGCACTACCCGCGCCGGGGCGCGTCATCCGTACTGCCGTCACCCGTAAGTGGTCGTCCGTTGTGTGTGACGCAGTGCCATCTCCACACCTTGCTCAATTACCCCCGGCTCAGCGATGCCCAGACCCAATATTTCAAAGAAATTCCCGAGCCGCATACGTCATACACTCCATGACCTCTTGCCTAGACGAGCTATGTCATCTCTTCACTGGAACCTGTTTGGGGAGGAAATGAGACAACCACGTACAAACCACAGCAGCCACCACGTTTTTCTTGGTCCAAGTTAGGCCGGGGGCTGGAGCGGTACGTAGTGACCGAGAAGCACCATGACATGCTCGTCTCCAATCATCGACGGAGCTCTTCGGCTCTAACCCAACACAAACGCCAGAAACGTGCAATCAAAGCGTCGATACAGAGAAAATCTCCTGCAGTCTAACGTAAGGGGGCCACCTGAAATGGCCCACTTCACACCTTAATGCATCGCTCCTTTGGGATGGTGCCTTCACTCCGGCTCCTCTGAGATAACGTCTGGTGATGAGAAGAGAGACCCTGGCAGGCTAGAGACAAAAAAGTGATACACAGAACGAGGTCTCTCGACCAACAAACCACGCATCAGCATTAGCAACTATCTCAACATTGGGGCTTTTACATCGATAAAAAGACACTACTCAGTAGACTTGGGTATACTCTTCAAATAGTTAGGTCCTGTGAAAAGTAGAGCGCTTTCCGCTGAGGTATTTCTCGGTGAAGATGGAGCTTCGTGACGGTCCAGGTACTGTGTGTATCACTCTTTTTGCCCCCAGCTTGCCTGGGCTCCGCTAGGTAACGCGTGTGGCGCCAGGGTCGGTCGGTCGGTACCTAGCCAAGTCACATCCTCATCTCGATTTTGGTGCTTAATCATTCAATGTTGATGTATATCCCTTGGCGTTGGTGTGGTACAGTGATAGACACGGGAGGAATCGAGGGAGGGATGTAAGGAAAAAGATGATGTATCACGGGAGATTAACACCTTGACGTCACTATGCGGTGTGCCGGTAGCAGATCGTCTCGCAAACCTCACCTCACCTCCACCAAATATAGCAAAACCGAGTAGTCTAACTAAGGTGTGTGATAACGGTAGCCTGCCGAAAAAAAGTCATCAATGTGGGCTGGAGGGGTATGCACGGGATGGCGTTGTGTCACCAGATGGTGTTGTGTGTGATGTAAGGCGTGTAGTAGGTCGCAAGGACCCCTTGTGCGTATTCAGGCTGGTTCTACCCGTATTTGGCTCGAAAGATGTATATAAGACCCCTTTCCTTTTCCCCATCAGCAACTTTCAGAGCAATTCACCAAAACACAATTCAAAAAGCAGTAAACAGCAACATCTTTCGAGACCACTCTCTCCATCCCAACTACTACTTAACACAATCACACCAACCCTAAATAACCACACAATCGCAACCATGGGCGCCGTCGTCTCTTGCGTAAGCCTGACTCCCAACGTGAAGAAATCGCGAGAAAAAGTACGCTGACCAACGTTCCTCCAGATTCAATCCGTATTCCGGACCATTGGCAACTGCCTGACTTCGATCATCTCGGGCATTGGAGGCATCCTCCACGCCATCATTGGCGGCATTGTCTCCTTCTGCAACATCATTATCAGCTTCCTGACCTGCGGCTACTGCGGACGCCGCGGCGGCGGAGGTCGCAAGACGCGCACTCGCCACACGACTACGACGAGAAGTCGAGTCTAAGCCGTCCCTCACCTGCGAACACCAACACGAATGGCACACGTCGAAAGCGTGTCACACTACTGAATCAGATGAGGGAGTTTCAATTTACGATATGAGCATTTTACCGTTGTCGAATTCTCGCGACACGGAGGCGTGGAGGCAGAGGGCGTTGAGAAGAGTGGAGGCATAAATACCTGCAACTGCTTTCATCGAGCGCGCGCGATCAGCTTTGACAGCATACCCAAGTTTTTCCCTTTAGCGATACCCTGATACCAGTTAGCCTAGCTTAGCTTTAATGGTATAACCTGATATCCATACATCTTCTGCCTTTCTTCCATAGCCGTCATCCAAAATTCTCGAATAAATCGGAATCCTGATACAACCAGCCACAGCGGCGATCGGCAAGTGTTCTACTCGTACTCCAATCATGTAAGTTTAGCTCGCCGCCGCAGCCACCGTCGTCCCAACATCAAATATCTAAAATAATTTGTAATAGACTTATCTAATTATTGACATGGCTCGTGGTTGGCAATGCTGTACCTTGGTTTTCAGTTGGGTGTTTCTGACTTTTACTCCTAGTCCTCCAGCACGTTCCGATTGAAGAATCCGTATATCTGTCGTCCAGCCTCCTTACCAACCATCGGCTCCAGTTCCCTTTCACTCAAATTCGCAACCTCCCGTAAATTTTCCGTAGCCAGTACCAGCCGCATGATGTTCTTGGGGTTGACGCCCGGCACGGCGCCCAGCATCTCCTGTGGCTCCAGGTTAAACGCCTGATCTTCAGCGTTCATGTCCTTGTCCAACCCGGCGCGTACCGCTGCGATCGGATCCGGCTCGTCCTCCTGCGACTTGAGCGACTCAAAGATCTCGGCCGTTTGATACGGCGAGGATGACCAGATGATGCGCAGCTTTGGGAAAGCCAGAGTGAGCAGGACGAGCTTGGACTGCAGGTCGGACGAGACGTTGGTCGGCGCGATGCTGTTGAGGCTGCCCGAGAGGTCGGCGAAGGGCTCCAGCGTGAAGGACTTGTTCTGGTCGAACTCGATGAGAAGCATGGGACTCTTGTAGTGCTGAAACATGGTCTCGCACTGGGCGTAGAGGCGGCCGTCCTTGAAGGACGAGATCAGATCGCTAATCGATTTTCGCTCGACGCAGACATTGGGTGACAGGACGTAGTCTCCCACTGTCAACATGCAGGGGACTATGATCATGGACCGGCCGTGCAAGAGCGAAGGTAATGACGAGCGGAACTCTCGCACGTCGACCACAACGCGGGGTGGTTGTGCTGTTGCAGCAAGACGTCCACCGCCGGCGATTCTCGTGTTGACGGTACGCAAAAATGCCTCTTGCGGATCCTCGGCGCCATGCGGGTCTACCGTTATCACTAACGACATGGACGCTCGCTCCTTGATGAGTTTGGTGAAGGCGTCCTTCTCGCGTCGCACGCTCGACAGGTAGCGCTGCTCCTCCACGGATTCGCCGTAGTACATGAAGTACACGCGGATATTTCTGTCGTTGTGAGACGACCGGTAGACCTCGACACGACGGATGAAGGCAGCATCCGGCTCATACATGATGATGTACCGCGGCTTGACTTCCTCCAAGACGTGCTCGTCCTGGTCTCCGTCGTACGCGTGTATGACAACGAGGTCCTGCATCTCGTACAACTGGTAGTAGTCCTCCATATTCTCTAATGGGTCCGTGACGATTTCCGGCTTTTGTTCTGCTTCCTCCTCCGTGATTTGCACCTCGGCCATGAGTCTTCGACTTCTGCCGGCCGCTCAAAGAATTGGAGTATGCTTCCGTTGTCAGCTCGGCCGAGTGACGCTCCTGAAGTACCGCCGCCTCTCACTCGTCTCCGCTTGTTTGAGGGTACTTTGCCCCGAAGCCGCTGGCCTGATCGATCGGTAGCACCATTCAGGGCCTTCTGGTTTTCCGAGAAGAGCGTTGCATTGACTTGAGCAAACTCACGTTTCCACCTCAGATAGTTGCGCAGTCTTCGTCGCATCATGAAGGCTGCAGACGGCTGGTCCTCGTCTTCTTCGTCCTCTTTCGTCGGGTCCTTCTCAACTTTTGGTTTAAAGTGCATCGTTTGCAAGTAGTCGCGGAGTTGTCGACAAGTATTCGTATCGCCACACATGATGAGTATGGTTCCGTTGGAGTCATCGCGCACCGGCGGGTCGAAGTGCATGTTGTTGTCAATCTCTGTCAAGACGTCTGCCAACCACGCCCATTTGGGTTGTTCCTCAAGGACTGGTCGAAGAGAGTCGATGCTTGCGTCCGCCGTGGCTGCCTTCGTGCTGGCAGCGTAGACCCGTCGCCGTGCTGTCTCAAAGATCGTCTGGGCGGCATCGAGGAACAGCCAGGGCGACTGGTTCTGCCTTGTTGACCCAGGGGGCGGGGAATGTGCTGCGTGAATTGTGTCCAGATGTTGCAGGAATGAGACAGCGTCCAGGGTAAGAACTGACTGGAGCATGCCGCGAAGAACACTCAAGTCGTTAACGATTTGTCGCGTCTTCCAGCTGACTCTGTGCCAGTTAGGGTCGAGCTGCCTTCTGATGATGACGTCGAAGTTCTTGTGCAAAGCGCTGTCGAGATTCCAATCCTCCATTTCTAGGCCGGTATTACCCTTCTTCAACTCGTGAATACTGACTTCGACACACTCCAAGATGGCGTTTTGTATGTCTCTCATGGCATCACTCATTGATATGTTCAGCTCAATGACTTCTGCGGTCTTTTTACCCTCCAGCGACTCTGCTACCGTCACGTGAAAACGCGGCCACAACGAAGCTTTCCTCAAAAAGAGGTTCCGCATCATGTTGGTTAACGGCGAGAATCCGGTCGAAAAAGGATCAGGGTTGTCAGAAAATGCCTTGAGAAAGCCAACCTTGTTCTTCTGCCGGTAAATCCTCAATATGAAGGCTTCTAGAGATGTCGCCACGACCCGATCAGCGTGCAGAACAATGAGGCCAGTAACTTTCTCAGTGTCGAGGAGATTGGTCAGAAGATCGACAACCAAAATGCGCGACGTGATGCTGAAAATTCCACCGCGGGTGTACATCTTTTCCCTTGCGCCAACGCTGGTGAAGTCGGTGTTGACGACCGTGAGGCCCCTGGCGTTGGGGGACATGCTGATGGCGGCATGCTCGGCCAATGCCTCGCCAATCCAATTGTTCTCGCGGTCCTCGGCTCCAACAAGAATGATCAGGTTGTTTCCTGCCGCATCATAGGAATGAAGCAAATTCGTGACGAGGCGCATGAGTCCCAGGCCACGGGCGAGGACGACCAGCTCGTCTTCATTCCTCAGTTCCTGAAAGAGGCTCTGCTGGTATTCCTGGCAGGTATCAGTTTCAAGAAGCAGAACTGCTTGGGGCGGAAGTGCTTACAAGAGGCAATGAGAGTTTGACCGGCTGGGCGTTGGTTGACATGGTGCACCATGGATGGCTATGAAATGACGCGCAGGCACCGAGGGAAGTTGGTAGCTAGTGGAAGTGAAGACATCATGACAGAATGGGGACAGTCGTCGCTACTGGTCCAAAGGAAAATACAGTGCGGAGACTGTGTATATCACCATGAATAGCCGTTGGTTTCCCGAATTCGCACTATATAGCTTTGCCGTTGAAGCTGGAGTCTGGAGAACGATTAACTCCAAGAAGGAGGACCGCTGAACGAAAAATAAAATGGGATAGGATCTGCAGTTCATATCTATAGCTGGTAGCCTCAAATCTCCGAAGCTCTGATTAATGAGAGCCTAGGGTCGAGGCTTTGTAAAGTGGTGTACGAACTAACAGACTGCCTCGGCACTTGCCTCAGGAAGTGAAATTTCAACTGTTAGTTCGTTCACTTTCAACCCTTCCTCAACTATGAATATCTTGGGCATACGATATAAACGCTTCCTACCTCACATTGTCCGGATTCTGATTTGACGGCCTTGATACACACGCATCCATCTTGGTGCAAACAGCACCACTGATTTATCTGGCGGCAACCAGCCCCTACAGAAACCGCTTGACAGTCATTTATACAACGCTACCCTACAGGTCCAGGCCTACCTCATGATGGATCATCAACAGCGATCATGATTAGCGCCCACGCTTCATCACATCGGCATCGACCTGATCGTGCAATGGTAGCTGGCAAATGCATTCGTGGGGTTATGGAGACTGGCGTGCTGTCACTGTAAAACGCCGCCTTCTGTCAAGTTTTTGGCCGACCCTCTACCGTATTAGCGGCCTCGTGATATGCATGTAACTCGCCGGTGACGCGCAGGACTCAAGCCAGCATCTGCCCATTCAGCTTAATGGCTGCTTCGAGGACCGGCTACGGGCGGTCGCGGCCTGCAGCCAATAGAAGGGTCAAGGACGTCGTCCTTGCTCAGGAGACCTTCCAGGTAAGCGGGGATGTGTTGCTCGGGGTTGTCACTGCCTCCCCCTCAGCGGGAGGAACGACGTCATCAGCCGTCGCAACCCTCCACGTACCGCACGACGCGCCTCGACTCACATGTAAGCCGCCGACAAAGATAGTTTATAAACAGCCCGTTGCCTGCCCTCTCCTGCTTCTTCTGCTTTGCCCAGACAACACACTCAAACCAAACAATAACCAAGTACCATTTAAATCAACTACTCAACAAATAAGTCTCACATTCATAATGGCCGACAAGGTTAAGGAACTCGTCAACAACATCACCCAGGGTGACGTAAGTATACACCGATATCGTTGACCACTGTAGAGCATCAAGCTGACTGAAGTCAGAACTCCGACAAGGAGAAGCAGTTCAGCACTCAGCCCATCAAGGAAAGTGGCGCGTCAGACCCCAAGTTCGCCGCTCACCAAGCACACCCCGGCCCTGCTATCCCCAAGGACTTCAACGCCCAGGAGGAGGGTACCAAAGAGGAGCGCCGGGCCAAGGCTGAGGCTTTGAACAAGTAAATGTCGCCTGTCAGGTTGCATCTTCGGGATGCTTGATGATGTACGACCCGTCATGAATTGTAGCATATGGAAACGGAAAGGATAACGGATCAGGCACTGGCGACTTCGAGATTAATCGACGGAGAGCGTCGTGACACTGCCAATGATTTCATGAATCAATTCCACGTAATTTGAGTCTTTGGACATGAAAGGATTCCCGAGACAAATGAAATCGCGCAATTTGTGATGGAGTTGAAACAGTGACTGCGACATCACAAGATTTTGCAGTCAGAAGAACTACGATCAGAGATGATCCAAGTCTAGAAAATAAAGTCAAGCTAGACAGTCGTCGTGCGTCTCCTCCTGTCTCTACCCATGGTAGCTTGGCTCTTGGAGCAGCAGCAGCAGCAAATGCTACCTCAGCACGATGCAGGTTGCGCGTCCCACAATGACGACAGACTTCCTCTTAATTCCATGTGGCGGTGCAAACTCTAGGACATGTGGCTGGGGGGAGGGTTCAGTCTGCGGAAAGGAGACCAGTTCTGGCCAGGGGCCTAAGCTGACGCCGGAGCAGCGCCCTCAAGAGGGAAACAACCCCAGCCGGCTGCCACTGAAACGAACGACTCAGCCACCTGCCCGTGGCCCAAGGCCGGTTACGAGTTCCGTCCACTCACCAATCTCCACTGGGCGTACGCAGCACCGAGGTGGGCTGCGTAAGGTGCCTTGGGTTGACTGAGTGAGTCCATCAATCGTCCGCCGTTTCCATCCCGCTCATTCAGGTCCCGAATAACTTATCCCATTCGCATGCGCACACACACACACACACACACACACCGCAACCACCACCACCCGGACCTTATCCTCGCACGGCATAACCTTCTCCTCACTCGGTTTTCTGGGAATCATTATACCATATACCAAGGTTCCTCCGTTGAGTGATGCGAATCCACATTTCTTGAAACGCCCCCGGACCCGGAAGCTCTGGCATCTTTGACCACAAGCTTATCACTCTCTTGCGCAGCTTCTTCTTTTTGCTGGACGCAGAGCGGCTGCCTCACACTGACTGCATAGTACAGACACTCGCTGTACTGTATCTTGTTCCTCAACACCTCCAAGCGACGACATACATCGACTTGCTCCTAGAACCTTGTCCACTTTGCTACTGAGGGCGACCGACCTCCGAACCGTCATCCCGAAAGAGGAGGTGTCTGCCCAGACTAATCACCAACAACGGACTAAGCGCCACTTGCCATTGTCTATACACGCGTACGTATAACGCAAATCGCTGCGACTACTGTGGCTGCTGCCTTCGCTGCCGCGGGTCCTGCACGCACACGACCCTACCCATCAACTCCACCTCATCCCAATTCCCATTTTCACCTTGATTCAACTACATACGAACGACATCTTGCCCTGACGACCACTCCGAATCTCCTCTCCTCCCCTGAAACCTCTCCACAGCCATCATGCCGTCGATATTGAGCGACGACGATAAGGAGATTGTCAAGCGCTTCGTTCCCAAGCAGACAAACAAGATCCAGGCTGTGGCTGTCGCCAGACTATACGTTGCGTACCCCAACCCCGGAAAATGGACCAACACTGGGATTCAGGGCGCCATCGTCCTGTCGAATGATCTCGTGGGCAATACATACTGGCTCAAGATGGTGGATATCTCGGTAAGTTACTCTCCCTGTGCTGGTGCACCCACGGCTGACATCTATCCAGTCTGGAAACCGCGGCGTCATCTGGGACCAGGAAATCTTTGACACGTGGAACTACAACCAAGACCGCACTTACTTCCACAGCTTCGAGATCGAAGAGTGCCTCGCAGGTCTCTCTTTTGTCGACGAGAAGGAAGCGAAGCAGTTCAAGAAGAAGATGGACGATAGAGAAAAAACGCAAGCAGAGCCACGAGGTCAACACCGTTTGGAGGGGCCGCCCATACTGCCGCACACAAACATGGCTTGCTTGGAGGGCTCTTCGGCAGCCGACACGCCTCAGCTCCTACACCTCCAGACTCCCCGCGATCGAACATGCCCCACGGTCGAATGCCATCTCTGGGCAGCGTCAATGGCCACAAGCCTTCAGAGTTCGCTGTTCTCGATGCTTTCGACCCTCAATGGCGGGAGAACTTTGGAGAAGACCTGAGGGACAAGGGTTTGACGGATGACTTCATCAAGGAGAACCAGGAATTTATTGTCGAATTCTTGAAGGAGGAGCAAGAGAAGCTAATGGCTGGTGTCCGGAGTCATGCTCCTCCACCACCACCGCCTCCTCCAGCGCCCCATACAAACGGCATCGAACCTCGAAATGCGCGTGCCCCTCCCCCTCCGCCGCCTCCAGGGGGATCCCATTCAGACACACCACGTGTACCACCGCCTCCGCCCGCTCCCAGACGCGGCACTGCACCTGCTCCTCCGCCAGCGAGGAGATCTGGTAAAGCAGAGCCACCCGCCGTCAACAGAGAACCGACACCCCCAAGCGAACCTGCTGTGCCAGAGCCTCCGAAGAACAGATTCGCAGTACCGCCGCCGTTGCCAGATGCTGGCAAACTTGCCCATGCTTTGGGAGGGTCAGTAAATTCCATTCGCGGGCCCGCAAATCCTGGACCGCCTCCCCCGCCGCGACCGCCGAAGACACCAATGCAAGAGGAGGAAAGACCTGCTGGCCACAGGTTTGGAGTACCGCCTGCTTTCCCCGGTTCGCGGCAGCCTCCACCGACGCCGGGCCGGGGGCCTGTTCCGCCTCCGCCTCCTCCCCGTGCGGATGCTGGCCCGCCGCTTCCTCCGAAAGCTCCGGCGTTCGAGGCGCCTCCATTGCCGCCCCTGTCTTCGCGCCCTGTACCACCACCTCCCGCAGCTGGCAATCCCCCGCCTCCTCCGCCGTTGCCATCATC
>JAIMZG010000247.1:0-13021 GCA_020466075.1 Colletotrichum coccodes | reverse complement strand
GTGTGGGTGTGGGTGTGGGTGGAACCTCCGCCTTGGGAATGGCGTCGCGTCAAAGAAAGCCGCAACCAACTTGACATGCTGCGAAGAGCACTTTGCTGCCTTTTTCAGACAAGAACAGCACTCCCGTCCGTTCCCACAGTCCATACAGAACGCGATCAGACAGGACTCTTGTTGGTGCGACTTTATCCCTTCTCGATTCCCACAGCGCCGGACTCCGAACGACAGACTTCCATGCATTTGCTTGCTTTCCGCCCTCTCCCTTCCGGCCTTGCAATCCATGGTTTTGGTTCCAAACGCAATCCACATGGATTTCCGATGTCCGTCTTGATCTTAACAAATAGCAAAACACCACGTCCGCCTGGCCTGACGACGTCGCTTCGCCTTGATCCCTGGTGGCTCGCACTGCGGCTTCAGGACATGATGGCCCCATAAAGAACCCCAAGGCTTGAACGTCCATCAACCCAGCGGACAGCCGCGGAAACAAGTTATCACCACTGAGGCGCAGCCCCCACCCTAGCTGCAGGATCGGCTCCAGACTCTTGAGACTTGAATAAGGCCATCAATGTCCTGTCACCCGCAACCTCGTCACGCAATAATGCTTCTTGATCGTTGCATTCAAAGATCGGTGGCCAGCATAGCACATGCGAGTAGGTACGAGGAGAAGTCCAAGGCGTTGTCTTGTCATCTTGTCATCCGCCAGGTCCTCAGACTGGCACCCAACAGTCTAAGAAAGCCACCGTTCGTTATCCGGTCCCAGCGAGGAAAGCAGCAATTCTACTCGAACGCCCACAAAGTGGCGCCAACCGGCGCCATCGATCGTCACCTCGGAAACTTGACAAACCTAGGCGCAACCTAACCCATGCCGAATCTATACAAGAGACACATTTCGAAGATGGAGCCTGTAGCAAACAAGTCTCTTGACGGCCAAACAAGACGTGCTGGCTGGACCCTGTCTGCCTTGATTCCGAAGTGTCGGCTGCCTTTCAATGCTTTGCCTACGCAAATTGTTTGTCTTGCCCACGGACTACTGATCGCTTCACTGGCACGATCTCTGAGGTTCGTTGGGTCCTGGACCCTTGTGTCATCAAACATCGCATTGTGCCTGCCCATTCTGTGTCACAATAGCAGTCTCCAGAAGCCCACACTTTGAAGGAATCTCCTTTGTCCCAAACTGCCATCCAATGGGACCAAAGGATTGGACAGATGAAGACGAGCACGCCAGCCTGGAAACTCTACGTTTGGAAACCAGACTTGATTCGTCCTCGACTTGGTCTTTGGTCGGGGACATGGTCGCATCTAGCCCGCGGAGAAATGAGCAGAAGAATTCTAGCACTTCTTGACACACGAGCGGCAGACAGAATTGGCTGCCACAATGCGGGACCACGAACCTCCTCACCCACCATACCTTTCTGGCTTTACCCTCCGCATATCGGCATCGCCCGAATGGAAGCAACAAGGACCCTGTTCTGACGTCCCCCACAGCCGCCCGAAGCCAAAGTCTAGCAAACCTCCGACTTTAGCATGCTCGAGAGCGGGTGTTGCCACCATGTTGGAGGGACGTGCCTTGGGTTTGCAGTAGCGTCTCCTGTCAGCGACTCGTCCGTCTCACTGCTAGGTCGCCGCGTTTCACTTTTTCCCGCTCCGTTTTCCGTCCCAGCATTACAGAACGGAGCGGAGCAAAGCACGGTAGGGCGCCTACAATGCTCTGCATGAGACGCAGGCATACATTTCATACCCCCTCAACGATTAAAGGTCAGGGACCACGGCTCACATTACCAGCACTGATGTTTCTAGATCCAATGCGCGAGTGGTACGTCATCGACATATCAATCATCCATCAAGTTGTGTGTCCAAGAATAACACTTGTCTTAAGGATAGTTTACATACATGCATCGTTACAACGTCGCATCTCATCGTGGAGTGGAGGATGGGCGTGTAACCCACCAAGACAGGAGTCCCTCCGACGGCTGACAGGATATTGAAAAGCAACCCAGTTGCTTGCTAACAGCATATTCAACCAAGCCTGTACGTGTCTACCGTGACCTATAAGCCTCCAGTCAAAGATCAAGCGAAACGGTGCGTGAACAGGCTGCGTAGTTTTGTTTCCAATCCGCGGATCTGTCGCAGATTTATGCCTCCGGCTTACCCCTGGGCTTGTTTTCCGAGTCGGAATAGCCGCCCCTCGAAATCTTCCGTCGCTGCCAAGACAAGAGAGAATTGATGCGATAAGGGAGAGGCGTGCTGCGCGAGCTTGTATTCCGGCAGCTTTTTTGCTATTATTCCTGAAATCTCGACCCCACGACATGAGATGATATAAGTCGGGCTCGCCGCCGCCGTGGACGAATCAACAACGTGCCCGGCTCCCGCCACGCGTGCTGTCCCAGAGCACGGGAGAATGATTCTGTAGCGGCCATTGCCACAATCAACAACCTTCTTCCATCTCGGTTACTTGACCGTGCTTCCAGATGCTCCAAACGTGTGCCGCCCACTGGAGTACCTGCGATGCGAATATGTACGCGTGTCGCCGCCCGTGTTGAGTATATGAGGCTCAACTCCAATATTGCATGGGAAAATCACAGCCTGGCCCGTTGGGCCGCTCAACGGTCGGCATCAATGTTTCCTCGTCTCTACTAGTCTGTACAAAGGTGCCTTGCATGGCCCTGCAGAGCATGGGTAAGACCACTTCGCGGCCGTGCAGCATCTTGTTCATTTCGTCATACATCAGGCTGGCTTTGACTGAAGACTAAAAGCTCGTCACACACACAAGGTACATGCGCCTTGACGATGCGTGAGAATGATCAAATCCACAAGGCTCAGTTAAGAAGTCTACAGATGCCGCACGCGGGCGGCTTTTCTCCCATCACATTTCTCTTTCTAGAGTCAATTACAGTAAAAAGAAAAGGTATCCATGTTAGAAAAGCTTTTTTATCGGACGGCGACATCAACCTCCTGGCCCTCGAATGCCGGGAGCTCGGCCGCAACGTCCTTCCACTCCTTGGCGCCGGTAACGAGGCTCTGGATTGCCGCCACAATGGTATCCTCGTCTGCGCGGACCTGCTTGGTCGAGTCGCGGTCTCTGAGCGTGATGGTGCTGTCCTGGACAGTCTGGAAGTCGATGGTGATGCCCAACGGCGTGCCGAGCTCGTCGTTACGGCTGTAACGCTTGCCGATCGTGGCGGAAGACGAGTCCACGCGGGCCGAGATGCCGATCTTGCGCAGCTTCTGCGATATCTTGTTGATGAAGGGCTGGAACTGCTTGTTGGCAGAGAGGGGCACAATCAGGACCTTGGTCGGAGCGACTGTTGGGGGGAAAGAGAGGACCTGGTTGGTCAGTCAGCAATATGTTCATACTTCTGCAGTTTGGTGTAACTTACTCCGCGAGCCTCGTCGCCGCCGTCTTCGGTAGCGCGGTTCCAGTAGACATGCTCGATCAGCGAGTACAGGATACGGCCGATACCGAAAGATGGCTCAATGACGTTGGGGGTGTACTCCCTCGTGTTCTCGACACGCTTCCTGAACTCAACCTTGACAAGGTCCTTGCTGACCTTGACCGTACCGTTGCCGACGCCAGCGACCTCGAGCTCGAGCTCGCCGTTGTCGGTGAGCTGCTTGGCAAGCTTCTCGCGCTGCTCCTGCGTGGTCGCCTCGAGGGCGGCCTCAACCGTCTTTCCGTCTTTCTTGAACTGGGGACCGAACTTCTTCTTGTCGATCTCGACCTGCCACTCTTCGAAGACGCGGGGCTCGTCGAGACGCTCGCGTACGACAAGGGGGGCACCTGTCTTCTTGGCGTGAACGGACAGGTCGTAGGCGCTGCGGTCGGCGCAGCCGACACACTCAATCCAACCGGAGGAGGTGAGAAGCTCGGCGTCCCAGCAGTCAGCTGCGTAGTGTGCCATCTCGTTCTCCATGTGCTGGCGGAAGCGGACCTTGGACATGTCGACACCGATCTTTTGCAGGAAAAGGTGGATGCGGGCGAGGAAGTAGCCGAGAGTCTCGTTGTCGACGACCTTGTTGCGCACGGCGTCGCCAATCGTCATCTTCTTGACGTCCGTCTTGCCGGCGAGCTGGGTGTGGCGGTCAAGCAGGGTGAGCTCGATGGCCTCGGTCTCGGGGAAGCGGTGGTGCTTCTTGCCGCCCTCGGGGTCGACAAAGTGCTCGATTTCGGCCATGAGGAACTCGCGGACTCTCAGAAGACCAGCGCGAGGGGAGATCTCGTTTCGGTAGGAGCGGCCAATGGAGGCGGAGGCGAAGGGCATCTGCTGCATGTTGAAGTCGAGGAGCTTGGCGAAGTTGAGAAACTGGCCCTGGGCGGTCTCGGGGCGCAGGTAGCCAGCCAGGTTGCTGCTGGGGCCGATGGAGGTCTGGAACATGAGGTTGAAGGCGACCGGGGGCGAAGGCTGGATGCCGGTAGCCGGGTTCTTAAGGTCGTACTTCTTGATGAGCTCGCCGAGCTCCTCTCCATTGTAGTTGTCGATCTTGGCCAGGACCTCCTCGTACTCCTGGACGACGGCGTCGTCGAGCTTGACAGCCTCGGTCTTTGTCTTTCTCTTCTTTTTCTTCTTGGGGTCATCCTCCTCCTCGACCTTTTCGCCGCGGGCCTCCTTGTCGCCCTTGAGGCGGGACTCGAGGACGTCCTCGACGAAGTGATCAGCGCGCAGAATGTCGCCGTTCTTGGGGTCCTTGCACATCCAGTCGGCGAACTTGTCGACATGGCCCGAGGTCTTGAGGACCTCGTGCGGAGTCAGGACGGTGGTGTCGATCTCGAGCATGTCCTCCTCGAGGATGAAGTGCTTGCGCCAGAGGTCGACGATGTTGGCTTGGAGGGCGCAGCGGGGGGGCCGTAATCGAAGAGACCGGCGACGCCGCCGTAGATCTCGAAGGCCGGGGTAAAGAAGAGGCGTCGGCGCAGCATGGCGTCGAGCGTCTGCCGGTCGAGGGGCTGACCCTTCAGGGTCGTCGCGGTGGTCGTCATCTTAGAGGCGGCGGCTGCTGCGGCGTTGGGCTTATTCTTTTTCGAGGGGACGAGGACTTGGGCCCGGGAGAGATGACGAGTGGTGGTGAGGGTGCGGTGTTGGAACTGGTGATGGTTGTGGTGGTGGGAGTAGGAGTGGGAGGGCAAGGAGGGGGAGGGGTAACGGTGGTGGCAGTGGAAAAAAGCGGCCGGCCGAACTGCACAGAAGCTAGCTGTGGAACGAATTGAAGGTGATTGGTGTGCGATAAAGCGAAAAGGCTTCATCTACTTGATCGTTTGGTGGGGTTTTTAGAGAGCGTGAGTCATCTGGGGTGCTTGGCCTGGCTATTGCCGCTGCAGTTCCCCCCGGACCTACGTGGAGGGGAAAGGGCTAGCTGCTGTAGGTTCAATTGAAATATGTCAACCAGGTAGGGAGCCGCGTGCAGTGCAGAACGAGCGCAGTTAGATGGGCTTGCTGTTATGGAGGGGTGGTTTGTGTGTGGTGGTCGAGGTCTTCTCCGAAACTGTCGTCTGCACTTCCCTTTTTTTTCCTTCTACACCCCTCATTGGCGAAGTGGTCTGCCAGTGCCCTGTCGTGCGATCAGCGCCGGGCCAGGCTCGGGTACCGGAAGGACCCACTTTCTCTCCCGCTGCCCGTCGTTGTCACGCCGCAGCAGAAAAATCTGGAAGTTGGATGGGTGACGGAAATTCAATCCGCCGACGGACCAACGACAAGCGTGGAATGCAAAGACCCCTGGCCCCCCGCAGCCCGAGCGCCGGGGCCCATCTGAAATGCATCTGGTGCAGGGATTGGTCGGTGCCCCGCCAAAATTTCTCCAAAGCTGATTTTCACCGAGACTTTTTTGACGAGAGAACTTTTTGAACGAGGACTCGCAGTAGCAGCATTGAGTTGCGACAACCACACAGGACAAAACATTCAGACTCGACAACGAGACATTCGACCTGTTCCACCAGACCAGAGCCATATTTTCAGCAGCTTCAAATCCAGCGATAAACCGAAGAAAATCAAATAAAACATGGGCTTCTCCAAGCCGGGCAAGTCCATGGGGGCTTCGCTCACCAACAAGACCTCCAACAAGCTAAAGCGCAAGGAGCTCTACGTGCTGCAGAAGAAGGAGAAGGATAAGGCGCAGCGCGAGTTACGCTCCGCCGGAAAAAGGAGGAAGATAAGGACCCGGAGCTCCGCGCCGCGCGCCTCGCCAAGAACAAACCCAAGACGCTCGACAGCAAGCGCGTGTGGGACGACGTCGACGACGACTCCCTGGGGAACGTGGTGGACGTCGAGAAGCTCAAGAGGAGAAGGATAGAAGAGGAGGAGAACGCCGCGCTGGAGAAGGAGCTCGACGACGAGGATGGTCTCGAAGACGAGGACAGCGACAACGACAGCATGCTCGCGTCGGACGACGAGGAGGCCGAGGAGAAGAAGGCCGAGAGGGAGAGGCGGCGGGAGGAGAAGCGTCGAGCGCGACGGGACAACTCGGCGGCGCCGTCGACGACGAGCACAAACCTCGACCTCACCCCGTCCTCGCTCGCCCTCAAGTTCCCCTCCCTCTTCACCGAGGACGCGCCCCCGCCGCCCAAGATCCTCATCACCACCTCGCTCAACTCAACGCTGCACTACGAGGCCAACGTCTTCCGCACCGTCTTCCCCAACTCCACTTACGTGCCGCGCTCCGCCCACCGCTACGGCCACAAGTACTCCCTCCGCGAGATCTCCAAGTTCGCCTCGAACCGCGACTACACCGCCGTCGTCCTCCTCAAGGAGGACCAGAAGAAGCTGACGGGCATGTCCATCGTACACCTCCCCACGGGCCCGACCTTCACCTTTTCAATCACAAACTTCATGGAGGGCAAGAAGCTCCCCGGCCACGGCAACCCCACGAACCACTACCCGGAGCTCCTCCTCAACAACTTCAAGACGCCCCTGGGCATGCTCACGGCGGCACTCTTCCAGCGCCTGTTCCCGCCGCAGCCCGAGCTCGAGGGCCGGCAGGTGCTGACGGTGCACAACCAGCGCGACTACCTCTTCTTCCGGCGCCACCGCTACGTCTTCCGCGAGAAGCGCGAGACGGAGAAGAACATCACCACGGCCGAGGGCGCCGAGATGAAGGGCGTTGAGGGCATCCGCGTCGGCCTGCAGGAGGTCGGCCCGAGGTTCACGGCCAAGCTGAGGAGGGTCGACAAGGGCATTGGCAGGGCCGGCAGCGAGGGCGAGGACTCGCAGCCGTGGGAGTGGAAGGCCAAGATGGAGAAGGACCGGAAGCGGTTCAACTTGTAAGAGAGTCGCTGATGTGGAGCGAGAAGCAGTGTGCGTATTTCTGGTTGGTTGGTTCATCCGGGGAATGAAGTGCTGGGCTGGGTGTCAGATTCAGTGATGCATTGTGTTGTTGGTCAGGGACTACCCCATACGGCGTTTTTTCTTCATTTTCGCAATAGATCGGGTCAGGCGTGCCGAGTCACGTACCAGGTTCAAAAAGAATAGATGCAACAGGTCATGGATGGGGGATAAAACAGCTTTGGTTATTTTTATCCTCGCTAAAATCGAGTTGCCTTATTCCCCAAACGCCGAGCCATGATAAAGGAGGTATCATCCATGTAGACCCTATCTAACCCCAACGGTCTTAATCTACTCTATGCCATCATGATCCGTATACTCCCAAAAGACCTGTTCCCGAGATATCATAAAAGCTGCAAGCGAGCCCACGCTGGTTGCTTACTTGCGCTGTTGTTTCTGGTGCTGAAGCATGACAGCCGAGTAACTGGGTGATGGTTAGTCCTTTCATCCACGCACAGCATTGTGATTTGCAACTCACCCAACGATGCCGCCAATGGCAACGAAGACTCCGAGGACCGACTTGTCGCCAATAGCTCTTCCAGAGACCATCCAGCCAAGCGCAACAATGGTACAGGTCTTGAGGTGGCCGACTACGGTACTTGACACGGGTCCGGTCTGCGCGATGATGAAGAATTGAGAGATGTTAATCAGGGAGGCGAAGACGCCGGACTGTACCAAATGTTAGCTGTAGACTCATCAACAAAAAGATTGCAAAACCAACCATGCCAATCATGAGCCAGCGGTTGCCAGGGACATGCACCCAGTCCGGGAAAGTGTCGACAAAAGGAATGACGTAAAGAAGCATGAACGAGGCAATGGGCGCCTGGTTGTACAGGAGCTGCATGCTCGACATCTGGAGCTTGCGATGGTAGCTGGCGATCCAGACTGTGTAAAGAGAAGAAGCGAAGATGCCGGTAAAGGCGAAGAAGACTCCCAACGTGGAGGTGGTCTTGATGTTCTCGTCCTCAGTGGGCAGGGAGTCGTAGTACGAAACCATTCCAACCCCGAGGCAGGCCGGGATAAGAGCCATAACGGCATTCCGGGGCAGGGTCGCTTTGTACAAGACAAAGTTCATCAGGGCGACGGTCGGCGTAAGGAGGATGCGTGCGATCTGATAGAAGGTGACCGACGAGAATGCCAGTGAGAGATTCGGCAAGATGACGTTAAGGCACATGGCGACGGACAGGGGCAGCAGGTCCTTTATGGCGGCGCGGCGCGGAGTAAAGTAGGCGAAGGTAGGCCGCGACAGGATGTGCAGCGTCAGGAAGGTCACTAAGAAGTGGAAGCTCGCGAATGTGAGCTGGCAGAGCTTCCATTGGGGTCGGAAAAGATAGCCTTGTTCGTGAAGACCTAGGGGCAGCGTTGTTAATCTGCGTATTCCGCAAGCAGAAGAAAAACCCCAAACCACAGACAAACATGTCGCGAGACAAAACTTACGATTCCGATTGTCGCCAAGGTATTGACGGTCATCCAGACAACAGCCGAGCCGAGGCTGGCTTTGGGGGGCTCCTCCTTCTCGTTCGTGGTGGCGGGTAGGAGCTTCTCGTCTTCCTCGGTACCCAACTCCTCGTCGTCTCGCGCTTTAAGACTCTGCAGGCTGTCCTCCATCGGGTCCAACTTGGTCAGCTCGTGCAAAGTCGCAGCGTCGGTAGAGGACGAGGCAAACGAGCCCGCTCGTTCTGATCGGTAGTCAGCCATGATGTGCTGTGTGTAGGCGTGTGTCTGAACGAAACGAGGCCGTCGAAGAAGCTATCGAACGAGCTTCAATCTGGTAAGTTGAGAGTGAGCGTGTACCAGAAGACGACTGAGCACGGCGATGTGAGATTAGCGGCGTGAGCGGTACAGATCGTCGGACACCGGCAGGACTTGGGGTCCTATTTCAGAGAATCATGGGAGACTAATTGTGGAGTGCCACCAAGGGAGCTGGGTGTCAGTCCTTTAGAATGTGAAGGGAGGCACCTCGTCTTGCCAGATTCCTGTGAGCAGCGGCGGAATTGAAGGGGAAAGAGTGTTGGCGGGTGCAGATATAATTGAATTTTGGGGATGGAAAGATCCGCGGCGGCGTTCCAGAGGCCTTTCTTCAGGTTCGGCTGGCTTGGCTGGGACTGTCTCGGCCGTCGTAGTACGAAGTAGGTACGCAGTCAGTCAAGCAGCCAGGTGCCTAGTCGCACCTGCTAATTGTGCTTGGCATTGACCAACACCTACCCCGGGCTGGAAGCAGGCAGGGGCAGGGATGGGGAGGAGGGAGGGAGATGCAAGGAAGGGCAAGGGAAGGGGCCGGTACGGTTGCTCGGAATTGAGACTTGCACTCGAGGGAACTAGGGCGATTGTGACTGTAAGCCTTGCACTGTCGAACAGGACCCGGAGGGTTTGGCATTTTGGCAGTGGGCGCATACACACTTAGGCTCATCCGCGACGCCCAAGAAAGCAAGCCAGGGATGGTGGTCTCCGTCTCGGTCAGTTCCAGTGGGCATTAATCATAGTACGAGACGGGGCCTCCAATCCCACATCACGACCCATCCCGCCTGCTGCAACCAGAAACCAGATCAGACCTGGCTTTGCCCTACTTTCGCCCTGCCTTTCCTCGGACAGACGATAGGTCGCCAGTTGGCTAAGTCCGTTTCCCTGGATTTGGGAGCGGGGCGGGCATGAAGCACATGTTCGCCAACGCCTCACAAGCTCAAGCAGCCACATAAGCCCATTTCAAGATCGAGATGGAACCAGCTGCGAGCCCTCTTCAACTCGGCTGCTTGAGACGAACACAAGGCCACGATTCCTCGCGGCACTTGCAATCTGACAGACTCATGACGTCCATTGCTTCTTTCCCCTTCGGCTACTTCCACTCGTATTTGTTTCTGTCCGTGGCTTCCCTTCCTTCTCCCCAAGACAGGTATTCATAGCGTCAGTCTGCTCCTAGGTTAGCGCCAAGCCACTAACACTTCGTAAGCTTCAGCCCCGCCCAAAATTCAATTAGATTCGACTCGACAATCTGCAAGTTTCTCGTTTTCCCAATAAAATCTGCGGCACCATGCATCGATGCCTACCAGCCTGTCACGCCCGTGTTCGGCAACCCGACATCGACGTTGGGAACTTGCCCAGATGTCACCGTCCCGTCTTTTTGGCTGCTGTACTATGTAGTGATATCGCAGGACCGTACCGACAACAAGACGGGAGGCTGAACTCGGCACCTCTGGGGGCAGCCGGTTAGTTGCCAAAGGCTTGAATTTCGACGAACGCAGCCTCGTTGATCGTCAATCACCTCGACCGGCCATCCCTCACGCGCAACGGACAGTCCGAAGAGCGCCCAATCTCTCCGACAGCCCGCCCCAACTCTGTCTAATTGTCTCCTCCCTCGTTCTCGCCGTCATCCCAGTGTGAACCTTCTGTGATCTGATCCAACACTCGCACACGTCACCCTGTGGGCCGTGGCCAGCGGCCATGACACAGAGATGGTTTCGACGCAGAGAACACGCCTGGGATGGCAGCTGCTCTTACACCGCCGTACTCCTGGGTGCGCCGGTTGGCTCGGTTCCTTCGGACCAGACGTTCTCAACAGCTTGAACAGAACAGAACAAACTTTCGAGTTGTCTGTCAACAACCCGTTAGGATAGTTTGACCGAGAACACAGAACGCTCGGGTTAGAAGGTGTGCTGCCTGAGACATCAATGTTTCCAGCCGCAAACCACAGCCCACCGCCAGCAGTCTTAGCCCAGCCTCAGCCTGTATTACCAATCTTTCGATGTCTCTCAGCTCGTAGAAGAACGAACATTGTCTTGGCTCCTGTCGCACCTCATTACAATAGCGCTACGGTAAGATGGCCTGCGCAGATACACAATAGCCTGCATTGCAATGTCAACTTTACCCGTCCATCTGTCGCTGTCGCTCCGCCTCATAGCTCAAAGCCTGCCACTGTCACTCGTTATCAAAACTCTCCGGTGTCTAGGACAGGGGAAATTGAAACGTGCGAACCACAAGTCATGCGTCGTGACTGGGGCGGCACAGGCAATGCGAAATATAAAGCATCAGACATCTCTCCCCCCCCCCCCCCCCCCGTCTGTACTCCTAGTCCATGATCATCAATGCCCCTGCGTCAATCTCATCTGAAGACGCAAGCATGCAAGCCCGCGCCGCCGGGAGGATGGGGACTTGATGGACTTGATGGCTCCCTTTGCCGCCAAATTTAGCTCCTCTCGTTGACTGGATGGCCCATCCAGGACTAGTGTCCGTATCTACTGGCAATCAATCATCGGATCGTCTGGCACAATATGCCTGGCGCTGAACATGTCATTAGCTACATGGACTCTGCCTACCGTCTCTCCGTATCAGTCTGGGGTCGGCCGGTGCTCTCACATCCCTCCGATGGTTCACATTCGAGCGTTTCAGCATTCCCCGGACCACGAGCCTGCGATGCGTGTTGGCCAACCCGAGATATGGAGGAGATAGGAAAGACGGGCACAGGATTCTCATGCGGTGCCTCCCCCCCCACATGGATTATGACAAGCCACAAGAGACGCGCGCCCGACATCCCCAGTTCTCGCCCGCGCCCGCTCGCGCCGGACAAGGCCACATCCAGCCCATCACGGCTCCACGCCTAGGAGTCGGACGAGTGGGAGAGGCCGGCCCAACACGCTCCGTTGTCGCCTGTGTCATCGGCCAATGGAGGATCGTGGGCCGGAGACACATTCGTAAGTCTGTCCGTGAACGTTGGGTTGTAAATGGCTCGCATCGGATGTTCACAGCGTTGATGGCTGTCTCTGTGGCGCCCGTCACGGGCCGGTCGTGACCAAGTACCTGCAGGTTAGCTTTGTTGCTCATTCTGGTGGTGGCCGGGGATCGGGGTCGATAGGCAGATAACTGCAAGTGTCCTAGCGAGGGGGCGGATAGACGTCGTTCGCGCAAAGTTTCTGCAAAAGACACGAAATCGTTCTATCCTGAACATTGGCATACCGGACATTCCAGTACTTCTTGGCCTCTGGTCACCTTTTCGCCTCTGCCCCTGCCTCCTCCCTGGCAGAGATGTAGTCGTCGGTGTTGGGAGGCAAGGAGACAAGGAGGCTAGGAGTAATGCAGAGATTGGCCGCGACTCGATCCCTTTCGATGAAAAAGGAAGAAAATCATGCGGTTGGACAGGCTCCAATAGGAAACAGCGGCCGATCCAGAGGCGTCGGCCGAAGGCGACATTCCACGTCCAAGGCCAGCTGAGACCAGAATCTCGAGGAGGGGACGAACAATGAGCTACTAGAATCCAGAGTAGACGCCTCGTGGTCAGCCGTACCGCCCTGATACCCGTCAAAAGAGTGTCTTGGGCGTACGTAGTCGCTCTCCCTAGCTTCCATTAGCTTGCGTGGAAAGAAAGGGTCCCGTTCCGTTGGACGTCTCGGTTAAATTGGGGTTGCATCTGTCAAGTTGCGGCAAGGCTCCTCACGAGTGAACGGCTCCGGACGGCATTGATGGGATTGAACGCAAGAGAAGAAAAGAGAAGGTAAGGGTCTAAGTAAAGTACCGAGGAGGTACCCTTGAGAGCGGGAGATACGTACCTCGGCAGTCCGGCCTACAGTAGTAGACTCTCATATGGCCGATTGATCACATCAATAACAGTGGTTCGTTGAATCGGCAGACGGGAATGCTGCATCGCGCGCTTAATTGCAGTAAGGCACAATGCCGAACCCGTCAGACCGTCCAAACTACACATATTCTTCTTCTTCTCCTTCTTC
>JAIMZG010000246.1:0-17771 GCA_020466075.1 Colletotrichum coccodes | reverse complement strand
TAGAGGAGGAGCACCACCGCAGTAGACGACGCCGTCTTTGAATGTCGGTCGAATCTGAAGCAAGTCGGAAGCAGCGGCTGGCGGTGATTGCGTCCCGACTGGGGGTAATATAACAGTCCTGCCTCGGTTTGCCGGCTATATGCGCAATGACAGGGCTGTTTGGCAGATTTGCGTCGGGAAGGAGTTTGGGGGCCACGAGAGACGGGTGGTAGAGTAATATAGGGCTGGTAGATGGCGTGTGAGCGCGGACCTGGGCATCCGTCGCTAGTGTTGTGACGCTACAAGCCACCGGACGTGAATGGAGGAGCAGAGCAGTAGCTTGGTCCACAGGGACCAGGGGGGAGGGGGATCCGAGTAGGTTGGACCAGGACCCACGAGAGAGCGAAAAAGAGAGAGGGAGAGAGGGAGCCAAGCAATGGGATTAGTCGCGATGTGGAGGTCTGGGAAGCTAGAGGGGGCTTGCAACGAGCAGCAGACTGCAGACCTGGACCGGGATGTTTCTCGATTGTGGTATGGTGCGAAGGGGTGCGATAGTGATGGCAGAGGAAAACGTCGGCGGTTTATAGGCAGGATGACTGATGGATACGTCGCGCTGCGCTGCACTGGTTGCATGCAGACCTCCAACGCCGATTTGCCATGTACCGGAGGGAGGGCTGACGTGGGGAGCATCAGATGCTGAGGGCGGGCCAGGGGTAGGTGGTAGCAGTTGGTAAGTATCTGGCGATGGTGGTGGTGACGATGATGGGGGTATTGTCGATGTCGACGTTTGAGTGCGAAGAGGGAGGAGGGAAGTTACAGAATAAGCAGGGAGGATTAGAGACCGGGAAAGCCGGGTAAGAGAAATGATGTTCGGCTGGGGGACAAAGCGGGATCGGGGCCAGACCAGGCAAGTCAGTGAGAAGAAAGCAATTGTGCAGCCAAAGACGAGTGCCGTGGACAGCTCGTCGAGGGTAGGCGAACCAACACAGAAGCGAGAGGCCCCGAGCTTAGTCAGGAGCAGGAGAAGGGAGGAGAGGGGAGGGACAGGATGGAGACGGAGTCGGGGGTCGGGGGTCGGAGTCGGCTCGTCTACGCTGCGGCAGGCAAAATCAAAAGAGACATTCGCACCGTCGCTTTGGGTCTCGTACTGCTTCTGTCAGAAGAGACAAGGGGAGCGGAACACCAAACGAAGCAAACATTTGTGCAAGAACCCCTCTCCAGGGCAGGCAAGACAAGGCGTCTGGTTGCCGTTTCTCTGCATGTGTACAGCGTGCGTACCGCGCGCGCGGTACGTACCCTCCCGTCTCAAGTCGAGGATGGCTAGCTTTCCAGTTTGGAAAGAGAGAAGCAGCAGCATTTGGGGACCGACGTTGGAGACTGTTGAGTCTCTGACGGTGCATGCATGCTTTCTGTGTCGCGCTAGACAGCTAATGCGCACGAGGGGAAGTCGACGTCCCACAAGAAGGGGTTCGTCAGTCGTACGTCCCCGGTGCAACGCAATACCGACCGTCGAACCAATGAACCGCCCGTCGACTACGCGTGCGCTACATCGGTACCTCTCGGTGCTGGCCAAGTACATGCGACGCAGGGGGGTCAAGTACCTGCTTATTGATGTTAGTCTTGGGCTTGTCCCAACCGGCGGCCCAGGCCTTTCCGCTCTCCTCGCCGTGGCTTGCTTTTCGGTGCGACGGTTTTCAAGAACGCTTCCAGGCCCAGATGATGTGTTCTGGCATCTGTCAGTGAGCTTCTCCGAGGTAGACAAGAGAAATCCTCCAGATGCTCAAACTTTGACCGCGACCTGGAATTGAAGAGCGGCATGACGCCGGTGCGGCATCCGAACCTCATGCTGCCAAACCGTGGAGAAAAGAGAAAGAGGCATCGAAAGTGGCTCCGATATTGGCCCGTCTCCTCGTTCCGCTCGGGAACGCCTGTCGATTCGCTCCCACCGCCCGTCTTTTCGATCCCCAGATCTCCCAACTCCAATCCCCACTCCTTCCCTCTTCCGACGTCTCTCGGATGTTCCTTTGTCGCGCACCCTTCGACATCCCGACTTCGCTCTCCTCGCCTCCCGCATGCCTTGATCTCGGCCACGCCTTCGACCATGCTTCTGTGCCTCCGAATCATGACACCTGCGACGTACTAGTCCCTGCCATGAAGCTTGGTTTTGTGGCTGTGCTGTTTGTGCAGGTCCCTCGTGCTGCAGTCTCGGTGGGCGGCTAAGACCTGCAGGCGACGGGCAGAGCATCGTCACCACAGCTCGTAAATGCTTTGGGACGGTGAACCGGCGCCCAGAGACCACGGCAAGTGGAGAAGAGCATGGGGGTACCCGCAGTCACGGTGGATTTCCCATGGATACACGTGCTCATCCACACGTTATTGGACAAGGCACCCTTTCCTGGCTTCGCAGTCTTTCTCTGCCGGCCCAATCGCCCAGTCTCGATCCAGTCACCAAGTCGCTCCCAGTCAAAGTCTACGGATACGTAGCAATCAAAAAGTCCCGGCGGTTTTTCGACAGCGGCACCCGGCTGCCAATGGACTGCGACTATCCTGCCCCCGCCTCTCTCGAGTGGCCCGACCGGCGGGCTTTCAAAGCAAGCTCCCGAAATAAAACGTCTTACGGAATCAATACAACGGCTAATAATTGTGGTATTCGACCATCACGGGGTTATAGCCCGAGCGGTTCAAGACTAACGCGGGCGAGCTGCCGTGTGAGAGCCACAGGCAGACCTGGGAAGGTCAGAAGCAACATGATCCTAGGAATGTTTTCTTTTTTTGGGACAAACAAAGAGACGGTTCAATACGGGTTTGCACTGGATCTCGTGCATGAAACTGGTCCAAGGAATCCCATCAAGAGACGCTTTGCTGGAGACGGGAGAAGCCTCTGTGCCTCCCACGTCGCCGGGGGTTGATCCGAGCAACGCAGCATTGGCATATGCCGCTGGCTTACACCACTAATGCATTTCTTGGCTCTGCGGGCCACGACGTCTTGGGCAGAGGCAACGCAGTTGAACGCGAGCAGATTCGCAGTGACCTGGGCGGGGGTCCATCACCACACCTTCGACCGCGGGCTCCTTTACTCTCGCAAGCACTCGGAATGCGCGATGAGACCCGAGACGTGGGCGGACTGCCTGGGACATGCCCGAGTACGTCGCGGTCCCGCACTGCGGTGCCCGTCGAAAGGTCTCGACGAGCGGCCCAACAATTGAAAAGGGTGCGCGGATACGGTTCCAGGCTGCGGCCGCAACCGTGGTGCTGACGGCCCAGTTGTAGTCGCAGAGAACCGTCGCAGCACTGTCAGAACCCTGGGGCGGCGCGCGCATGTTAGCGTCGATCACCGGCGCTGAAGATTGGGGTCCGGCGACTTACAAGCCGTGCTACAACCGTCACCCCGTTCACCACGCCCGCCGTAGGCTTGAGACCTGACGGTGTCGGAGGCATGCGTGCCGTGTCCTCCAAAGCCGTCAAACTTTACTTCCGGCTGCGCGTTATATCCCTTGGCCGTGCGACCGCCAAAGTCGGAATGGTGAACCGGCAGGCCCGAATCGAGGATGTCGGCGAAACTGCCCTCGCCTGGGATGACCCCGTCGGGGGTTGCGGCGGCGCTCGGGATGGCGGTGGCTGGCCCGGGCCCGGAGGGCGACCGCCATGAGAGCGGTGGTTGCGTTGACGAGGGACATTTCATGAGCGAACACATCAAAACGTATCGGGGAATCTGTAATCCTTCATCTTCCTAATTATCCTCCGGCCCCGGCCACCATTCCTTCGACTCTTCCCGATAATCCGCATTTTGCACGTAGAGGACGAGGACGACGCTTGCGGGGCTTCAGAACGCCGAGCTTTTCCAGAACAAAGGTGAGGGCGGCAATGCAACGTCGCCGTAGACGCGCGAACCAGGCAGGCACACGAGACGGCGTTGATCACTGAAAAGGTTCATTGTAGTGGTTCCACCGTTCGGCGATGCGGCCGCGGTGCGTTGAAGTATTGAATCGTCTGGAGACGGATGCTAGGGAATCCTAGAAAGAACGTCGAGCTGTTGACAATTCATCGCCAGACATTGAATGGGGTCGTTATCGCGACAGGGCGGCATGCAGCTCGTGGCGGCGTTGAGTGGATCCTTTCTTCCGGTCGTTTCGACCCATCTGCATTCGTCGTTAATACAGAATTGATATGTCGCGCAACGTATCTGGGGGCCTGCTGGGGAACCCGGTGCCTGCTCTATTTCCATTGACACATAGACAAGCTTTGTCAGTCAGGATAAAGGACAAACCCTCGTGGCCGACCTACGTGACCGGTACCTGTCGGACAGGCTAGTTTTGGATTGTCTTGGCACGCAAGGCCCGCAAGCATCCGCAACTGTTTCTCGTATCGCCAATGACAGCGCCGGTCAGGCAGGGGGTCCTCGTAGCAAACAGACGCGAGCGGCCCGTTTTGACGGCGTTGTGCTACGCGGGCTGCTCCTGTCTCGCAGGCAGTGAGCAAGTGCCTGAGAAGAGCTGAGGGGCACCTTGCAACCGCCGGCAACCCATCCGCTGCCACCGACTGGGCTGCTGGCATGATCAACTCGGAAAGGAGAAACGCCGTCAAGCTCTCGAGGCTATTGCCTGCCGTGCTCGCCTCCCGTCTCTTGTCGTCTGTCAAGTCCTCGTCGCCGCCAGAATGTCATCGTGCTTCGGGTGCCCTACGCCAGACCGCATCCCAACCACTTACAAAGACAGACACCACTGGGCGAGGACAAAGATCGCATTTGGGTCTCGGATAGATGTTCCCCACAAACAGCGACCCCGGGTGCCCGTGGGCATCTTGATCGGCTCGCTCAGCAAGTACTCCGGGTCATCTCGATGTATCCGCGCACTGACCAGAAGTTCCCGCCCAGGTATCCAAATGTTTCGCTACCTCGCACAACCACACAGCCAAGTCTCACAACCACGTCTTGTCACCTTTCCCTCATCGGTTATTCCTCCGCAGAACGGACAACCTGAACGTCCAGCCAGAGTCAGGTTCGTCTACGGAGCTTGCAAATGTCTCGGCTTTCACTCACCGCTTCGGCCATGTCAGCTGCGCCACGTTACAATAACCATTCTACGGACCCGCTTCCGTTGAGGCTTCAATTGCATTCATCACCTCAAGCGGGCCCTTCTCTCCTCTCTCGAGACGGGCCTCCCTCCCACCCTCCATTTCAGCCCTACGAGACGGGGAAAACAACGTCAGAAAGGGCCCTACGTGGCAAGGGAAGAATCCACCGGTATCTTTGGGGGCCTTCCTCTGGCCGCTCAGAGCGGCCTCCTTCCCGTATCCAATGATGCCGCGCTGGAATCCGCCTCGAGTGCGCCTACGTATCGCCTGCCTTAGCGCCGCTGCTCAGCCATCGAGCCCGTCAGTCACGTTCTTCGTCTTGCTCGGGTGACAAGCCACATCTACCCGTGATTGACTGCGTCGAACCCATCCCGCCCACCGACCCTTCGCTGCATACATGCATCTTCTCTGCATCTTTCCTCAGCCCTATCGATCATGATCTCTACCGTATGATTGGGTATGTGCAGTTCAGTAGCCATTCTCATGCTTGCCGCCGGACTTGAGCGTTGCCTCCACCACCCAATGAAGGACCCTCGGTAGACGGCCCCTCCAGGGTCTGAGACTTGAAGCTCTGTCTGACTCTCCCTTCTTTTTGGAACCAGAGCCTATTGGTCCTCCGGTTCCCTCGCACGCGTGGTGCCGCCTCCAGAGGCGTACTTGCCCACTCCTTTGGCATGAGAGGGACGCAACTGTGTTGGCTCCAACCGCGATCCTGGACCTTGCGGACATGCTACCGGTTCCGGAGTCGTGGTTCGGTTCAAAGTCGCTCGACATCAGGTCTAAGACCTTTGCGGACCGGTGTCCTTCTGAAGTGAGACTTTCTAAAGGCTCTGAACGACAGACTGGCCGACAATACTAGCATTGGTCTGATTGCTTGATCCCTTCCATGGTTTTCCAGATTCCCTACGAGTGGAAGCGTCGACGCCAAGAACTCCGGCGGAGTGGTAGACATGAGGGGGTCTGACGATTGGAATCTGCGTGATCTTCGCGATGGCATGTAATAGCGCATCCAGCATCGATTCGATCGGGTTGCTTGGGAAACGCCGCTGCGGTTCAGCTCTACGACTACACGTTTGCACGTCACCGAGCACCATCTCAATGTCTCTCGGACATGTCCGTTGGTGATAATCGATGTCTGGGAAGGATTGTATGCCTGGGGTTGAAGACCCACGCTTCAACTTCCGCATGGCGGGTCGCATGCACATGCACGGCAACCCGCGGCTGTTACTCTGATGCCCTAACCTTCTTTCTGCCAGACATCAGCAACCAGCATCGCGAGCTCCGAGTCTAGGAAGGATCAAGCAGCTAGGCTTGCTGCCTTGCGAAATGCCTCGCCCCACTTGTTTTCACTGCGAAATTGGTGAGAGTCAACAGGCCAATCCGACGACGCATGCCGATGCGCCTAAGCTGCATGTCAGAAAGGAAGCGAGGAAACCGCTGGCACCGTCGTGGCCCAAAAGTTCCACTCGATGGCGGGCTGTGCTTACGGCCACCGGGGTCGTCACGTCGGCGCCAGTCCCACTGGTTGTTTTGATAGGGCCATCTAATACCCCTGGTCGGAGTTTTCCCCTTCGACTTCGGCACGCTAACCACAACTTCATACGATGGATGACATGACGACCGAGTACCTGGATACGCCGGACTACCTGACTGACGGGCACGTCCATCGTGGAGAGACGCGGTTGCGCACAATCACTGCCTCCTCCCCCACTCCACAAACAACCCGGCTGTTTGTCTCGAAGTCGACAATGCCAACACCGCCTCACCCTCACCCTCGTCTTACAAGACTGACTGCATTTCGCATGATGCCATTCCTGGGAAACCGAGTCGAGAGGGCCGGGGTACCGATCGGTTGATTCCACGATGACCCCGGGTTCGACCCCCCACCACAGACGGTACCGGCGCGCCATTTCCACATTGTCATTCGCTGCTCGGACTCGCCCGAAATCCGTTCCAACCTTCCGGTACGGAACCAAGCTCTTCGGCTCCACACCGGTCACCGTGCCACGGGGGGGGGGGAGGCACGAAGGGGGTCCGTGATGTTCAGCGTCGCGCTGGGACCCTCGGCAACTGGCGTCCGGGCCGCTTCCACGACATGATTCCCAACTCCCATCCTCCCAATCACGGAGCCGCCAACCTCTGGTGCTTGTGGCGCGCGCCCATTGATTGCCCAACGAGAATTTGGTGTTTAGTATTCGGCGTACGAAGCTTTGGTACCCGCTCGCACGGCACCTGGCCTCTGTGTCTCTGTCTCTGTCTTGGGGGTACCGGCAACCGGGCGAACAAGATTCGCGATCGACGGCGTATCATCACATCTGACATGATGTTGACGTCGAAGGTTCTCCGGGGGGAGGGGGGGGGGGGGGGTGTGATTGGTGTCCGGAGGCGACGCGTGTTAGGAAGGTCCTTCTTACCGCGCCGCAAGGCTGCAGAGCCCGGAGACCGGGGGCACGTCGCAGCCTTCTTTCGTTGCTAGTAGGTAGCGCACGCCTCCCCTCCGGCGTGCTCTCGGTGGCGAGGTGGATGGTCTTCGGCAGGGCGCCCTCGGTGGCAAACACGCAGGAAGGCGGGTGCCAGACGAACTCGGGGTAAGGGCGTTCGCTTGCAGGCACAGTAAACAGACATCACGAGCAAGGAGCGTGGGCCTGAAACGGTCTCATACTGCTTGAACCACCCGGAACGCCCTCCGGCGCTCGCCTGGATGGGGTCTACGAGGGGGCTTGGCTGCAGCTATCCAGCCGTTTTTGAAACATGCAGCTTGCGGCGGTGGGGGGGGGTGTCGTCGAGGGATCGCCACGCTGATACCGGCGGCCATGTGAAAAAAGAAGGGAGGGGGGCTTACATACGGGCTGCCCATATGGCAAACATGACGCGGGCGGCGCCGCGGGCCGCACGTGTGACGGGGCCGCGCTGCTGCTCTAGAAAGCAGTGCAGTAGTGCCTGGCCGAGAACCACGCGCCGATGCCGTGTCATGTCAAAGATGGCCGCGGGCCCCGGTCGTGGTTCGTCCTGCTGGGGACCAGGCTCGTGAGGCGGAGGACGCGTCGGGGCAACAGGGCCGTCGTCATCGTGCCGTCGACTCGCGGGCTTCCAGTGCACTGGTTCAAGCTCGTCGTTGCGGTCACGGTATTCTTCGTCACAATCGTTGAACACACGGTGGCATACGACGACAAGAGGACATGCGGGGGGGGGGAGGGTGAGAAGGGATCAGGCGGTTCCTACGAGCTGCTCTCTTCGTGAATGGGTCTCCGACGCTAAAATCGGGCTGTCGTGCCCGTGGTATTTGGTATCGCACCTATCACGTATTCGCTACGCCGCTACAGGGGAGGTAGTTCCTCCCTACAAATGGGACACTGCAACCTGAACCGCATCCAGCCCTCCAGGCACGCGCTGTGGAATATGTGCCGGCACGGCGTGACCATGTAGCTCCTCCGCGTGAAGACGCCCACGACGCCGCCGGCCGTGGGGTCCTCCTCGCCGGCGCGCATGACGGGCACCTCGAGCACCTCGCGGCAGATGGCGCAGTCGATCGCCCGCAGGTTGCTCCTGCCCTTCCTGTCCCTGTCGTCGCCGGACCGGACACGGTCGAGGGACGGCGACCCGGGCTCGGACAGCAGGCCGATGGGCAGCCCGCCGGCCTCGACGCCGTCCTCGCGCAGAACCGGGTGGTAGTCCCACGCGTCGGGCGTCCAGCTCTTGGGGATGCCGAAGCGCGGGCCGAGGACGTACTGAAACGCCAGCAGCCACAGCTGGACCCAGAGCCAGGCGCAGAAGAAGAGGAACGCGCGCCGGTCCGTCTCGGCGAAGAGGAAGTTGTTCTCGTAGACGTAAAAGTAGGCGAACGGCAGCAGCCGCAGGACCGACTGCCCGATCACGAACTGCCAGGTCAGCGCGCGGCGGCAGTTGCGCAGGATGTTGCGGTGGATCTGGGGCACCCAGAAGGAGAAGTAGACCATGGCCACGCTGTTGACGAAGAAGTTGCGCACGCGCGGGTACCAGGACGTCGACGCGATGGACACGAGGAGGACGAGGGAGACGATCATGGCGAAGCGGAAGATGACGGCCTGGAACGTGACCTCGGGCCCGATGCGGTGGCCGCCGCCCGCCCCGGTGCCTGCTGTCGGCACTGCTGCCGCGCCGCCCGCGGCGTCCGCAATCTCGGCGTCGATGTCCTGGTCGAACGGCACGATGATCGGGGGCGACGGCGCTCTCCTGCGTGGCCCGGCGGCGACGGGCTGCGGGAGGGAGCCGGTCTCGACGGTCGGCGCGGGCGTGGCCGGCGTGCGCGGCGTGTCGCTGTTGGCGTTGTGCTCCCTCTCGGCCCGCCTCCTGTTCTCGGGTTCTTGCACTTTGTGGATCTCCGCCAGGAAGAAGCCGCCCAGGGACATGGACAGAAACGCGGCGAAGAGGAGCGAGAGGGACTCCAGATACGTGATGCTGGCGTCCAGCGCCCACATGGACGCGGCGGCGAAGATGCCGCCGTCCACCATGACCATCATACTGATTGTCGAGTAGCTGATACGACCCATGGTCGACGGCGTTGCCGATTCCTTCATCTGTTGCTTGAGCAGCAGTGCCTGGCTGAGGATCACCGCGGCGAACAGGAGGATCCATATCCTTATCTTGTGGTAGATGATCTCCGTCTTCATGCCTTGTAGGTGTTGTCCGTCCGGGGGCGCGAAGTCCGGCGGGCCCTTCGTCTCGAGGAAGAAGGCGCAGTCAGGCGACCAGATGATGGCGGAGAGTTGAAGCTCTGGGACGCCACGGATCGGCGCGCCCTCTGGAAATCGGAGTTCCTGCTCAATGTCGCTGATGATTTTCGCCATCCCTTCTCTGGTCGGGTGGAAGCCTCTCATGTTCAGGAGGCTCCTGTCCGGGGGGTGTACCTGGGCGTACATGATGTACTCGCAATGCGGCGCCGGGTTCAGGGTGTCTGGCGGGTTGGACAGATCCGACGTCCACGGCATGACGCCGTCATTGAACACCTCCTTCTCCTTCCTTCGCAAGACCTCGGCCAAGGTCTGATTGAGGAGCCTCTGGCTCGACTGGAAGAAGTCGGAGCCGGGCGTGAGGTGCGGCAGGCCAAAGATCCCCTCAAACTTCTCGCTCGTCGTGGTCAGCAGGATGGTCCCCTGGCGCGGCCACTGAACACCGTGCAGCCGCATCTCCCAGCTGACGCCGCTGCCCTTGACGTCCTCGATGGTGACGGAGGCCTTGGCGCTGCGGACCTTGCCCCCGGACGAGGCGACCCCGTCCTCGACGACGCCCTGGTAAACGATCTCCCTCCCGTGCCTGCCGGTGTCGACGAGGTCCATCAGGATCTTGCCCTCGTCGCCCGTGATGTTCCTCGCCCACTCCAGCTCCGAGCCGCTCCAATGCAAGCTCGGCGTGATGGCGCTCAGGTTGTAACTCGTCCACCCCCTCTTGGACGTGGCCTCCTTGCGCACCCAGGACCCCTTGACGGCACCCGTGGCGTTCTGCCAAACGGCCTCGCCCTCGCCCAGATCCCACAGGTTCACACCCCCGACGGGCGGTATCGCATTGTGGCTCCATTCTAGACACCGCGCCCGGAACCGCTCGAGGTCGTCCCAGGCGAAGCCGTCTTCAGCGCGGAACCCCGTGAGGCTGAGAGACATGGGCAGCGGGTCGGCAGACGACGCGTTGCGGCGCGGGACGAAGTCGCCCCATTTCGAGGTGTTGAGCAGGTCAAGAGCGTGCTGGTGCCTCCGCAAACGCTGGATAGCGAGGTCGGAGGCAGAGAAGAGGGACGCGCCGTCGTCTCCCGGCGCGAAGAGGATCCAGAGAACGCCGACGAAGGCGAGGCCGAGGACGACGAGGCGCGGGTTTTCAAGAGGGTACGAGGGCATGTTGGGCGGCGTGCCTTGTTGCCGCTTATCTCGTTGCCATTGTCTTGCTACACTGGCCGGCGGGTGTCGGTGGTAGCAGGCTGGAGTTTCGGGAGTCGATATATATGTGTGTATGTGCTCGTGTGTTGCGATGATGAGGGTGAGGATGTACGGATGAGCACTCTCTAGTTGGAACAAAAGCTACGTTGAAGACGAATGACGGCATCAGCCGAGGTGGGCGGGCTCGATGTGCTGAAAGCGGACCGTTGACAGGCGACGGGTTCGGGGCCAGCGTCGTTCGGTGCGTCTGGTCAGCGTGACGCTTGGGCTCTCCTCCCACCCCTGGTGTCAGCGCTGCAGCAGGTACACCTTCCCGGAGCCGTACCTGCCCCACCAGCCTACCGGATGCGAGCCCCCCAAACCTCGAATGCTTGCTGGAGCCAACGGCGCGCAAACACCAAGCACCCGCCCCCCGCCATCGCTCCACCGTACATACACCCTACAACGCAGACGTTCACGCATCCAGTCCCCAGGAACCCGAGAACAACAACTCAGCTCTCCGTCTCGCCGCGGACACCTCTGCTTTCGCAAACCGGGAAGCCATACTGAACCGCCGACGACCCGGACACGCCTGCTCAGCATGGCGTCCAACAACCCCGACTCGAGCGCTAACCAGTCTGCCGTGAGTGAAGCACGCTCCCCCCCTCAACTCTCGCCGCATAGCAGTTTCTACGGACCCGGCTACCGTCCCTCGTGAGCCTCTACCCTCGCAAAGGCTAACTCTGAACGTTAAAAGGTCTCGGAGGACTCCAAGACCGACGTCAACGCCGCCGTCGAGGAGCTCCTGAACACCATCTCCAACAAGTTCGCCGGAGTCTCCAGTGAGATCTTTGCAAAGAGTAAGCTCCCGTGGCACAAGTGTCCCCCCTCCCAGACCGCTTCTCGAGACGCGGTGCTAACGCTGACTACAGTGGACGAGATGTCCCGCCGCCTGGACAACCTTGAGGCAGCTCTGTTGGCCAACAAGGACAAGGAGGCTGGCCCGTCGAAGTCGTCTTAGCCGTGGTCCACGGGCACGAGGGTTGCGAGGCAGGGCCGCTGCGTGTCACTGGCGTTTAAGGTTCACAGGAAGACATCACTAGAGTTGGATGCGACGGCCGGTTTCATGAGCAAACTTGATTTATATTTGTTATTTCGTCGTCGTCAGTATCCTAGGCTACCAAATCATCAACTGGAGCGAAACCCGCTCAGTTGCATTGTGCTTGCTTTTTCAACGTCTCAACTTCCCAGATGCCCAGAGCTCAAGATGCATCCGGACACTTGTTGGTTGAGTTCACTACAACTCCTCCTTCTCACCAGTGACCTTCTCTCCAGCCTTCTGGAGGAACTTGCGGAGAATGTTGGTCTTGCTGGTGATCTCGTCACGCTTGGCAGGGGCGAGGCCGCCCTTGGAGAGAATGCCATCCAAGCGGGCGAGTTCCTTCTGGGCGTAGCCGTCGCTCTTGTTGAGCTTGTCGAAGACGCGGACGTAGTACTCGGCGTACTTGTACTGGGCCTGCTCCTTGAGTGTCTCGGCCTCCTTCTTGGCCTCGGCGGCAGCCTCGGAAAGGCTGGTGCCTCCGGTGTACTTGGCGACGATGCTGTCGAGAGCGGCGATGGTGCCAGCGATGGCGTTGAGGCCACCGCCGGGGCTGCGGTTGGTGCCGGTCTTCTCGTTGATGAAGTCGACGAAGTCAGCCTCGCTGCGGCCGCCAGTGTAGAGCTCGCCCTCCTTGGAACCCTTGGGGAAGAACTTGATGGTCGGGTAGGAAGAGACGCCCTCGGCGGCGGCGGTGCCCTTGCTGTTCTCGGCCTCGGCATCGACCTTGGCGATCACGACGCCCTCGTCAAGAGAGAAGTCCTGAGCGACGGTCTCCCAGACAGGGGCGAGGGTCTTGCAGTCTGTCGAATAAAGTCAGCATCGTCCGCGGAAAGGAAACACGAGGTAGGGGACGAGAACATACGTCCGCACCAAGGAGCAGTGAATGCAACAAGGACGTCTTTGTCGCTGCCAACAGTGGTCTTGAAGGTCTCATCGGAGAGCATGTTGACGGCACTGGGCGGCGTGTACTTCTTGCGGGGCTTGACGCTAGTCTTCTCCGTGACGAAGGCGCTCAGGGCCTCGAGGTCGCGGCCCCCATTGTAGTCGGTGGGCTGGTCGCTCTTGCCATCGAACCACTTGAGAGTAGGGAATCCCTGAATCCCGAATCTCTTGCCTAGGTCTCGCTCGGCGTCGGCGTCCACCTTGGCGATCTGGACGTCCTTGGAGGACTCGAAGGCGCTGGCGAGCTCCTCGTAGACGGGGGCGAGATTCTTGCAGTGACCACACCAGGGGGCGAAGAACTCGACAAGAGTGGGCTTGCCGGACTTGAGGACGACATCGTCAAAGTTGGAGGGGATGAGGTCAAGCACGGCAGACTTGGCGGCAACGGTAGCTGCCAGAGCGCCGAGCACGAAACTCTTGAGAACAACCATTGTTGCTTTGTTTGTTCTGGTTGATGCGAGTGAAATGGGTTGTTCGATACCCGGTCGACGTGAAGTGGCTGCAAGCTGCTGAAAATAAACACAGCAGTTGACGTGGTTGTTGGTGGATGCCGATGCTTTGAAATCAGCCGTTTGAGGTGTTGGGTAAAGAAGCCACTTTGCAGGCGGACGTCACAGAAGAGCTCGGTCCCTTGTCCTCCAGCAACTCCAGCAAGGTGGCGGCTTCCAAATCCGTGACAGGGGTACCTTCCGAAAGTTCTTATCGCCGGTGCTGGCTTATCACCCGACGGGTCGAGGTAGTCCTCGGATGCATCAACTTTCTTCCACGGCAGCCAGGCACGGGCCACCACCACCCCCTCGGCTGGGGCTGCCAGACCCCCATCCAAAAATCCGGATCCGCAACCGCATCCCACACAAACGAAAATTTCCGTCGCGAAGCCAAAAGTCAACACCCAACCATCCAGTCAACCCATCTCGAGTTTCTCGCCGACCACCCTCTCGACGACATCGCCCCCTCGACAACCGACAAAATGTCCCACGAGTCTGTCTGGAACTCCCGCCCTCGCACCTACGGCAAGGGCTCTCGCAGCTGGTACGGATAACCCCTCGGTCGGTCTGGTGGAGGATAGAAATTTGGAGTCTAGGGATACTGGCAAAACGTGGGGAACGAAGTGCTGACGTTTTTTTCTCCCTCTCCAGCCGTGTGTGCAAGCACACCGCCGGTCTCATCCGCAAGTACGACCTCAACCTGTGCCGTCAGTGCTTCCGTGAGAAGGCCAAGGACATCGGCTTCAACAAGGTATGGAGAATTCTCCGCGCCCCCGAACGCGCAAGATGCAACTCGGGGCCCCCGAACGCTGGACAGAGCGCGATCGCTGACCAAGTTGGCGACTTGCAGTTCCGTTAAACGTCGAGACCCGAGACGAAGGATGGGACCTGAAGGTGGTTGGGCATGATGGCCCGTGGAAAATGCATTCAGACAGAGGGAGGCTTCCAAGGGCATGGAGTTCTTATGGCTGGCTTAACGGAAGAATATGCAACTCCGTCGGACATCCATTGAGGATAGACGAATACCACGACATTGAACCTTACCACCATCCAACCTGGGGCCTACAAAGAAAACCAAGCCCAGACTGAGCTGCGCGTGATGGCGCGACGTACTGTAGACCGTGAGACCGTGCGACACATGGTACCCTTAAGCTAGTACGGCCCTGCCAGTTCTGGGGATGCAATAACGACTCGAGGTTCAATATATGTTACCACTTGAGATGCGATGCGAATGTTCAGTGAATGTTCATGTGGCGCGCGTCACATGTTGTTCTATTGTCCATCGTCGTCTATAAAAGTACATGATTCAAGACAGGGGGTGAAGTGGAGCGGAGATCTTTGAGCCCAAGACCCGACAATATACACGAGCGCGAGGGCTCAAAGCGGAAAACTTTGGGTCAGTTGTACATGAAATCGTGAAGCAGTCCAACTCCTTTTTTTTTTGTACAATCCCAATTCTTTCCCATCACCCAGATCCAGGTGCGTCGTTCCTGGCTCATCACTGGCGTGCGCTGAGTGCCAACTCAGGGTATCGGGGGGGCCTCCGGAGGAGAACCCCTTATTTCAGGATACGGGTGATGAGACCAGTGGCGACGGTGCGGCCACCCTCACGAACGTTGAAGCGCTGGCCGACCTCGATAGCACTGGGGTGGTGCAGGGTGGCAACCATCTCGACGTTGTCGCCGGGCATGACCATCTTGTTCTTGGGGTCCTCGGTGCCCTCGGGGAAGGTGAGGGTGACGGACTCGTCGGCGGTGCGGAGGTACATCTGGGGCTTGTAGTTCTCGTGGAAGCCGGTGTGGCGGCCACCCTCGTCCTTGGAGAGGACGTAGAGGGAGACGAGGAAGCTGGAGTGGGCCTTGACGGTGCCGGGCTTGCAGACGACCATACCGCGGCGGATGTCCTCGCGCTTGACACCACGGAGGAGGAGACCGGAGTTGTCACCGGCGCGGGACTCGTCGCAGGACTTCTTGAAGGTCTCAATGTCGGTGACCTTGGACTTGATGATCTCGTCGCCCTTGCCGACGATCTCGATCTCGGAGTCCTTCTTCAGGAGACCACGCTCGACACGGCCACTGACGACGGTACCACGACCGGAGATGGAGAAAACGTCCTCGACGGACATGAGGAAGGGCTTCTCGAGGTCACGAGTCGGGGTGGGGATCCACTCGTCGACGGCCTTGAGCAGCTCGTCGATCTTGTCGTTGCCGATATCGTTTCTCTGGTTGTTGAGGGCCATGAGGGCGGAACCCATGATGACGGGGGTCTCGTCACCCTCGAAGCCGTAGGTGCTCAGGAGCTCACGCATCTCCATCTCGACGAGCTCCAGCATCTCGGGGTCGTCGATGGCGTCGACCTTGTTGACGAAGACGACAATCTTCTGGACACCGACCTGACGGGCGAGCAGCAAGTGCTCACGGGTCTGGGGCATCTGACCGTCGGAGGCGGCGACGACGATGATGGCGCCGTCCATGTTGGCGGCACCGGTAATCATGTTCTTGATGTAATCGGCGTGACCGGGGCAGTCGACGTGGGAGTAGTGGCGGTTGTCGGTGGCGTACTCGATGTGGGCGGTTGAGATGGTGATACCACGCTTGCGCTCCTCGGGGGCCTTGTCAATGGCACCATAGTCGAGGAAGCTGGCGAGGCCCTTCTCGGCCTGTCTCTTGGTGATGGCGGCGGACAGGGTGGTCTGGAGGTTTGTGTCAGCTTTCATCGCGCAATGGCGAAGGTGCTAGTGCCGGTGTGTGTACCTTTCCGTGATCGACGTGGCCAATAGTACCTATCCAACAACCCTGGTTAGCCGCGGTGTTCGGGGTAGGTCACTGGCAAATGCGCATACCAATGTTGACGTGAGGCTTTGTCCGCTCGTAGACGGCATATGTGCGGTAGACGTTGAGGATGGGGGAGACGTTCTGTCTCTTCAGGGCGGCCTGAAGGGGGCTGACGTTGCCCTGGCGCAGCGAGGCGCGCGCGTCCGGAGGAACGGCGCGACGGATCTGAGAGAGGCGGACATTTTGGAGGGTGTGTGGGTATTAAATAGTAACAGTAGAAAGAGAGAAGAAGGAACGGAGAGGAGATGGAAGATGGGATGCTCGTTGTCGACAACGGCTCTGTTGGTTGGTTTGTAGGGGGGAGGGGAGGTTGAGGTACGGAGAGAGGTATCGTCTGATGGGAGCCAGAGTCCTCGAAATTTTTTTGCTGCCGGGAGTTTCCTTTTCGGCCAAGGAGACGGGGGAGCTCTGCTGGAGCTTCTTACGTCCATTGGCGGGCCGGCATGTCAGTGCTCTCCCCGGCCCCACCGCGCGAGCCATTCACGTGAGGTCGCGTCGCCTCCCTTGACGAGTGCTAATTCGCGAAACATGACTGGCTGGGGCGAGTGGAAGTCTTGCACGTCATTAGCTCAGAAGACCTCAGGTTGGGAATTCGATACGTCCAGGCTCATCACGACACGAAGATGTGTGTTGGAAACCAATGGTCCAAATATTTTCAACGGTGACGGTGGTGACGGGGATCCAATCCGGCATGGCCTCATTCGTGTCTAACGACGGGTCAGCAGTGTAATCTTCAGGATGGGTTGATGCCGCTTTCCAAAAGAACAGGGATGCTAGGCTGTCGTACCAAGAGAGCGTTTTAAAGCCAGGATACTTTATTTCGATATCTTCATCACTTCCGACGCCTCTCTATGTGACTATTTTGACCATCCGTGCAAAAGAGTTTGGCCTGTACAAGAACCCCTGTCCTGCGGCCACTGCATTCCAGAGCGCAACTCGAGATAAGTCGAGGACTTCTGAACGAATCTAGAAACCGCAGCAGCTCGCCAAAGCCCCTCGGGCTGCGATCGCGAGGATCCTACCGCTCACCCGAAACCACTTCTTGGAGCGCGGCTTTGGCGGGACGACAAGATGGGGGCCGACGCCTTCGTTCGGACTTTCGAGATAGCGCCCACCAGCTCGCGGGGAAGGACACGCCAGCCCAGGGCATCCTCTGTGTAGTCAAGCAAGCAACATAGTCTTGCAACTGGCCAGGCGGTCGGGCGGTGCCTCGGGGACTGATCAGCTGCCGTCGTACGCCTCATGCGCTAGGTCTGGACCCCCCCAAAATCGCTCGAATCTCATCCGGCCGCCTATTTCTCTTCTTTTGCTTTCATCCTACGTGATTCTGCCACGTCCTTCATTGCATGCGAATGCCCTCACTCATCGCCCCCGTCAGACCCGGACCCGGAATCATCCCCCTCGGCCCCGCCCGTCGTCGTCCCCCTTCTTCCCCTCCTTGGCCTTGGCCCGCTTCCTCAGCTTTTTT
>JAIMZG010000245.1:0-29940 GCA_020466075.1 Colletotrichum coccodes | reverse complement strand
GCTGTTTTCAGCTGCTAGTGCTGTAGGTTATCCCTTGTTTCGTACCTTGTTTTATCCAACTAGGTCTAAACTAAGCAAGCCGTACGCCAAAATGTAGCCAATTTATACAGCTATCCATAAATGGACTTTGTTTATGTTTATGATATTATGTCATAAAGTTATGCTCTTTTGTAACTAGTGTATTTTTATATCTATATGTTTAGTGATACAACGATGACCTCGGCCCGGTCGAAACGTTGCACAAAAGTATGTTTGCGGCGACCAAGGTCGGCGGCGAGATCTGCGCTTTTGAGCGAAGTACCCGGACCGGGGTTTGGTCAAGATTTAGGTTCCCGACGAGAGTTGACGTTTTCGTTTGAACAGGCTTCCGACGCATACCCACCGTTCGAACATCGATGTGATTTGATGAAACCTGTGGACAGGAACCAGCCTGTGTCATCGCTACATTTGAACAGGGCATAACCCGGCGATTTCGCTGGCTACGAGTGCGTTACGCTTCAGCCAAGACCATTTCAAGAACCCGACTTGGAGCTGAGATTTCCGCTGATTGGCTGAGTAAAGCTTCCTGAGTCGTTTGTGTGCAAACTCTCAAACAACGACATTACGTATGTCGGACTTTGCATGGTATTGTCCAACTTTCTGACCGATAACGAAGATACTCGCCAGGCCCAAAGGCTTCCAATGGCAAACACATTCGTACCGGAATGAATAGCCACGATAGCGGCCGCGACGCCTACAGCGGGACGTTACCTTAGCAGGAGCTTAATCATACAGAGGCGCAAGTGTCTCACAATAGCTTGGCTCTCGCGTTGTCCGTCGTCGCAAACGGAACCGAATACGTTCCAGCTACCCCAGTCGGCCTGGAAGCGTCAGCGCCGATTTTTGCGGTCGGGAATGCCGCGCAATGTAGCAAAACTTGAACGTTCCCAACGCGGAAAGCGGGCAGACATTATGGGTTTGACACGGCTGATGCAGGTGATTTCATTTTAAGCGAAGAATGCGCTAGTTTCTCCATAGACCCTCGAGGCCGTGAACGCCACAATCACTCATTCGGAGACGAGTGGGCTGCTACTACATCACATCAGAGAGTGTGTTCATTCTCAACGTCTCCCGCCGATGCTCTTCAACATCCTTCGCCTCTGGGCCCTTAGATATACGACGGGATCGTCTGGTGGTCACGGGCTCTCGCGTCGCCGGCAGCCCGACTATGCATGTTCAAATTCGAAATGTCGCTTCTTTAAGCCCCCACTAGGGACAGCATTGAGGACCCATGCTCTTATTCGGTCCCGAACTTCAGGGTATTGAGAGTTCTGATGCTAAGGTGATTCCATTTCCTGGAATTCATATACCAGAATAAGGGTATGTCGTTTCTTTGAAAGCGTGACGATGACCGAAGCCTTGGCCCTTCGAAGTAGACCAGCCTCCTATGTGGCAGCTTCAGACCAATTACTCCTTGCAAAACCAACGCTCAACAAGCGTTACCCGAGAGACTTTTCGCATTTGGGACGTATAGGGAGACTACCGGCCCACCCTATCGCTATGCTTCTGCATATCTTAGTTCTTGTGTGGAAGGGATAACCCTATCGCCCACTCGTGGCCACTCGTGGGTCAAAACTCAGGGGCCCATCATCACAATGTCTTGCACTCCTCTTGCGAGCACTCTGTTTCCGAGAATAAGTTAACAGCACACGCCCGGATTTCGGCGTGAGTAGGTGGTTCCCAGTAACCACAAGACCACCGGCGGGATCGAACTCGACGTCGGAGACACCTTCGACGGGGACACTGTGTATAAAAACTTTGAAGTGGCGTGACTCGCTTCGCACGAGGTCCGGCCTATGCCCAAGCCGTATTGATGCCGTACTGCAGCCTGGTGCCATCGCTCAAGAGCTCAAGAGTCTGGGTCCCAAACAGCCGGATCTGGCTGAGGGAGGCAGTAATCATTTTTTGGCAAACATAGCCTCACAAATCCATTTTAAATAAAAGAAACTGTGGCGTGTCAGGGTAAAAGTCTAGATTTGCCTTCCAAGCAGGCCCAAAGTTGAGGAAGAACAAAGTTTTGGGAAGGGTCCTCGACCCTTGCCAGTTGATACACGGATGCGTGGACTTTGGCAACGCAAGCCACAGGACGAGAAAACATCGTCCTACCTTTCTTCTTTTCTGTTTTACAGCCTCGGAATGCTCGGTCTTTGTGCGATCCATGGCTGGGTTTTCCAAGCAGCCGTCCGCCTGCCAACTCTGTCAAGGCGCGATATACCATCTCTTGGACGTCCGGCGATGAGGGATGAGCACTATTGCCCCCATGATCGACCGCTTCGTAGTGCCTGCCCCCGTCACCATGATGAGGCCTACGTTGAGGAGATCGCCCGCGTCAGGACCACTGCTCTTCCGGCCTTAGGCCCTTTGCCCAAATGCAGGGGCGGCCGACATTAAGAGCTATCTGCCGACGAAGATTTCCTGTACAGCAGAATAATACATATGACGTCGTTTCCTAACGTCTGCCATGTGCGTGCCAGATCGAGTGCCAAGTCGTAGGCGATGCCATGAGGCGGGTGTAGAATAGGAATGCAATTGGAGTAGTTGGAAGAAACATCGCGGAAAGCGGCGATTTGCTCTTCGATGCAGATATATTTCCGAAAAGAGTAGTTCTCTGTGCGGATCTTTGACGTCTTCGACTCTGTTGAGGACATCACCCTTAAGCGAAAAGCCCCAATGGGCAGACGATCGCCACCACGTTACCTAGTACCGTAAGCGAGTGTGAGAATCAGGTTGAGGCGCAAACTCTCGAGCTGAGTCTAGAACGCCGACGGGCGCCTTTCCCCTTTGGCAGCTTGCCACGATGTCCCGCAAAAGGACACGCGACCTCTAGACTCAACATCTCAATGACGTTAGTCCTAGCTTATTCCGGAGGTGCAAAATTCTGTATCTCACCCCGGTTCAAATCCTCCGCAGGTAACTTTCTACGCTTGCCCTTTTCGGCGCCGTGACAGCAAGTTTCCGTCGCCTTTTGCAGCGGCCTTCGAACGGACTCGTCCAATGCTGGCCACATGGGGAGATCTCGCGCAGGAAGTGAATGGCGGGCTTGAATTGTGCATTGATCAGGACACGAGCTGCATCGGTGCTATTCGCCTCCGCAGCAGCGGTGTTTCCAAAGTGTGACCGAGACACCTTGGCAGATTTCCAGCCCGTTCCGATACTCGTCTGAGTTGACTTTGCCGCTGATCGATGGAAAAGTCCCAGCCAAGGGATAAACCCCTGAACTCGCAAGGCGCGGAACTCGAATGAAAGTCGGAAACCCTCGTTGAAGAAAGCACAAAAAGACAGCAGAGGGCCCTATAAAACAAATAATTCGATGATAGGACGAAATAGGCTTCCATCTCATGTGGCACTCTTATCATCTCGCTCCTGGTCCGAGTAATCTCTCCTAGGGACTCTAAGCCTAGTCGAATACGAGAACGTCTGCTACTTTGTTACCTATCTTATCCCCTTCATCACCTTTCTCCCCTCCGACTTCGTTGCGGTCACTCGTATCCAGTATCCCGACGGCAACAGGATGAGCCATCGCCATTTGTCCCAACTACATGGCGACGAACTTGGCTAGCATCTCTCCTCAATCGTCTTCCGCTTGAAAGATGCACTGATGGATCGTCTGGCTTTAGTTACAGGCGGCGTCGCTCTTGGTCATCTTATTGTCGCTCGACTGGTACCGAGACAGTGTTGTTTTGGCTGAATGGGAAGCATGATTCGGAGCAGTTGCATTATGCGATGTCAGTGGAAATGCGCGCTGGATGCCGGTAAGCTATCTGAAAGGAGCTAAAACGAGATGAGACGGAATTCCAAGGGCCAAGGTAATGTTGCGTCGTTTTCAATAGCGAAAAGCCATGACAGCTCAACCCGATAACTCAGCAAAATGTAATAAATAACACCTTCCTCAAGACACATCGCACTTTTAATCCTCGGTAATGACTGTATTCGCTTGGTTTCTCCCCAACGCCTCGCAATTTTTCCAATTTTTCCAACTTTTCCATAACCAACACAGGTACATGACTTTTAGATTGTTTTTGCTGTTGCTTCCTCTTTTGAGGGCTGGTGCTGATAATAATAGGGAGAACAAGGTAAGGCTGAGGCCCTAAGCTCCCTGTCCGGCTGTTTGCTGATCTACATGAAATCGTCCATTGAGTACGATGGACGCAATGCTAGACGTGATGCTATACAAGGAACGAAGCTGGAGACGGTTTTTACGGAGAGGTAATGGCACATTTCATGCATAGAGCATGACATGGGATTAGAAGCTGAACAGACCGCTGCGACGCTTGCCGAGCGGGTAAATGATCAGCGCGCTGATGAAGAGACCAACGGCAATACCGATGGCGATCTGGATCATGGAGGCAGCGACGTTGAAGACGACCGTGTTCAGGGACTCGCCCTCGGAGTACTGGACAGAGCTCGTGCCGTTGACTGCATGCGTCGAGTTCGTGAGCGCGTTGGCCGTCCGCAGTCCGCTCAACAACCCTCCAGTGGACGCCAGACCTCCCGGCACCTGTGTGAAGATGGCCGGAATGAGGGTGGCAGCAGCAACACCGTGTCGCAAACGAGAATAGAGATTCGCCAAAACACCGACGGTAAGGGCGCCGAGGGTGTTTGACACCTGCGGAGCCGCACTGAACCGGATGCTACTAAAGTAGTTGACAATGTAACCAGCAAAGGCAACCACAAGCATGACGGGCATTTGGCGCCATTTCGCTTGGTACAATATGCTGATGCATAGGACGAAGAGGGGAACGAAGATGAAGCTGTAATAAGCGGGGATCGAATTCGTGCAACTTGTGGTCGAAATGGCGTTGTCGTCGATTATGCCGTAAAGGACGGCGCCGATGGTGATGCCGAAGCCGAGGAACAGGGAATAGATGATGGCATAGACGATGCGGATCGAACCGGGGACGATGGCGCGGGACTGGAGCTCGAGGGCGGAACACACTGGGCCATCAGCGGCTGTCCTGTTTGGTGCCCGTAGGCTAGTAGCAACCCCAAGACGTGCGCGGCGGCGCAGAGGAAGAGGAGGTACGACTCGGATAGAGCACGATGTGGAGGCTAGGGATCACTTACAAACTAGGTATCCGGGCAGGAGCATGACGATACCCCCTTGGGCCATGGCCGAGAAGCAAAAGAGCTCACCGCCCTTGATGCTTCCAAAAGCACGAGCCAGGAAACTTACCAAGACGGTGGCCGTCACCTCGAGCACGTTGCTGTACAGCTTGGAGTTGGCGGCCACGATGAGCTGCAGGAAACCGACGAGGCAGCCGAAGAAGAAGCAGAGAGGCAGGTCGATGAGGCGGGCACCGAAGGAGAAAGGGGCGGCTGTGGCGCTCGTGAGACCAAAGACGAGGACCCGGATCCAGGCGTGGAATTTGTCCTTGGCTTTGATGAGGGTGTCGAGCCGTTCAATTCCATTGTCAACCGACACGACGTCATGGATGACTTCCTTGTAAACGTGATGCGTATCTCTGAGCTTTCCGAGGTCGATACCTTGTGCGACTCGGACGATGCGCACTTCGGTCGTGTGGGTCGATCGGTCGTCAAAGGAGATAATCATGCATCCGGGCAAGTACAGGAATTGGCCGTCGATTTCCAGCACTTTGGCTGTAGTGCTGAGATACTCTTCGAGACGATGCGTGGGCGCGCCAAAGAGCATCAGCGCCTTGCAGAGCGTGATGATGTACTCTTGTCTGGATAGGGTCTCGGCGATGTGGACGGTGATCTTGGCTTCTTCCTCCTGTCTCTGCAGGTAAGCGCTGAGACGCGAGTTGCTCGTGGTCCGCTTGTGCTTGGGTCGCGTCTTCTTGCCGGCCGCCTTGGCGCTGTCTTTGCCGTCCTTGGGCGGTTCGTTGGGCTTCTGGGTGTTTGGATTCGCGAGGCGGGCCGAGGCCTCGATGAGGTTGACCAGCGTCTCCTGCGAGCGGTTCGCCTCGTACCACTTCTTCTTGTTGGGCGTCGTCGGGGTCGCGGTGCCCGAGTTCGAGCCAGGCGTGCTGGCGCCGGGGAGCGGTCCTCCGAAAGAAAACGAGGTGACCGAGCTGCGGTTGTTCTGGCTTCCACTTTGTCCATATTGACTGCCTGTTTCCGCAGGCTTATACAGCTTCAATAGTTGCGAAAGAACACTGCCTCGATAGTGCTGAGGCACGGGGACCGAGTAAACCCCGTCGTATTGACCATCATTGATCTCTTGGAGGAGTTGATCGGTGACCTTCGCCACCTCGGCATCCTGGGCGTTCGACGGCCCAGGATCACCGTCAGACTTCTCGGCGAGGCGCCAAGTGTGGGCTCTAACAATCTTGTAGGCCTCGTCGTTGAGTGCGGCTTGATGCTCATGCAGCTTGTCGCCGTCGGTAGACTTGCCAGCAAGTGGTTGACGAGACTGCAGGTCCTGTAGAGGAATATAGTCTCCCGTACCATCTCTGGGGCCGAGATCGAACTCGCTGGTCGTCGCGGTTGTAGCAGACTCGAGAGACTCTCGGCTTTCGCGGCTTGGCGAGCCCAGCTGAACATTTGCCGCCATCTGGCGCGCGCGTTCCTGGGCGGCTGCAGCTGCAGACTTGGCCTCTTGGCGCTCGTGATCCTCCGAGGGGCGTGGCTCGTCTTTGGCAAAGGTAGCCACGGTAGGAATGGAGCTGCCGGAGCCACCGCGCAAGATGGACGGTCTGGCCGGCTGTGCTGGTGCAAGCTTGGGTGTGGTTGGGACTGCGGGTGGTGATGTTGGGGCTTGGTCGCGGCCGCGTTACTGTTGAACCGAACGCGACCTTTCTCCTTTCTCAAGGCGGCTGCAGCTGCGGCCTCGGCTGGGGTGCTTGACCCGGCCGTATCGGAGCCGGACGATGGCTCGGGTGCGGCTTCGGCCGGCGCAGCTGCCGCCGTAGCTGTGCCGATGCCGCCGGGATCCAGCTCAGGGCCGGGGTCGTCATCGGGAGAGGCCTGTGAGGGTCCAGCCATTGCATCGACGGTCAGCACTGATTATCTGCTGCTGCTGCTTGGCTGCGGAGCGAGACGGAGCTGTGGAAGAGGGAGGAGGGGGATGCGAAGAAAATATTACAAAATTTTGACCTTGTGGGAGGCACGAGTGGATCGCGGGGAAAAGTATGGGGGAGGTCCCCTTTCTTATAAATGAACCGGACCGGTGGTTCACGACGTCGGCAGGTTGTCACCCGGACCCTCCGGCAACTGAAAAGGCTCTCACATCGGAAATGCTCACTCGTATCCATCAAGCTCCACTTGGGCCGAAACCGCTCCAGCAGACCAGCAGATCGAATTTCCATGGTCGTGCTAGCACACCTGGTTTGGGAGACTTCGTTAGGGCACCTGCTTCTTGTTACCTAACAAAATCGGGGATGCCTGTCGTCATTCGTCAGGGGACACCCTGCACGGTCTTGGCCGGCCGAGGCGTGCAAACTTGGAACTATACGTTTGCCGTCATACGGTTTGCATATTCTCTTTCACCCGTCCTCGGCTAATGAGTCGGCTTTGTGGAAGAGGGATTAAACCGTCATATGTGTTGATTTGACACGATGTTACGAAGCTGTTCATCGAGGTTGCAAACTCAATCGGCCGGACGGCTTTAGGGCCATTCCGAAGGTCCTGCATAAGAGTCTTCCGTGGTGTGTTCCGCCACAGCCCCGCGCGGAACCACCCGATTCGCCGTGACTTGCTGTCATCCGAGCTCGGCCAACCAGAGAGCTCCCTTGTGTCACTGCTTCCATAAATATCTGTCAGGTCAGGGGTATATTTCAAGGGTCTTCCCATCGCTCCATGCCCGTTGCGACCAGCTCATCGAGAACCACAAGTTCAGTTTCGGCGCAGTGTTTGGTTTGCGTGGCTTTTGGCGGTCTAGACTATGGAGTTGACGACAAATTGAGGTCATGAGCGCAAACCCTCTTTGGGGAGGGGAATTTTGACCCCATTTGTACGAGTCATGTAATTGGACCCTCATTGTTCTGGACCGAACATCAAAAAGGGGTCCAGAAATGACCATTTGTCTCTGTTTTGGTCATGCCAGAACATCTGGCATGAGTTGCCTCACATTCAAGCCTGAACGAATGACGATAGCATATGGCTCTTGCTTCTCATCGGTTGATTTTCTGTTTCGTCGACTCGGGATACGATGAACTCTGATAAGCGTTTTCGCATGTCAAACTTGGACGTGGTCATTTACCAAACCCTCCTTCTGAAAACGCCATCAAAAAGTCCAATTGTAAAATGAGAAACTCGGATAGTGGACACATTGAAAAATTTTAAGAACCAGTAAGACAATACGAATCTCCCTTTTTATCCCAATTGGAATAGGATTTGCCATGGGTGTTCTTGAACCATGCAGAATGAAACAGAATGAGGCGGAAAAGGGGCGATGCAGCCCAACCTAAAGCAGGCGAAGCTCTTCGTCAACTATAAAGCCGAGTTTCGTCTTCAAGGACTTGAAGTTCCATCGATGTCTAGTTGGCACAAGACGAGATGGTTGGGTTGTATGTTGCACCTCATAGAGGGCTGCAGCTGGGTGTGCGTATAGTCTGAGTACAGGGACTTGAGGTACAATACGACGCAATGCATGGGTATAGCTTGTGGACGCGTTGTGACTGGGGCGTTCGACCAGACCTCGGAGATTCGTCTTGAAAGACAAAGTATGTGTCAAATGCCGGGGTTGACTATGGATAGTATGCTTGTGGGTGGTCTTTTATATCGCTTTATGGTCTATATCTGGACCGAAGCCTTCTCGTTTAATTCGTAGAGTTTGAGATCAAAGGCTACTATTTAGTTTCTGTGATACTATTCAACCTTGAAGAAATTCATTGCCCGCAGGTCTCTTACAGTTCTAGCAACGCAGTAGTAGGAGTTTGTTGTCGAGATAAGGCCACCATCAATCATTATTACTCTTTCCATCCTACTTGTCATGGCCTAAGCTAACAAACGGGCAATCTACAACTTTGTGTTACTAAGAAATGTTTACCAAGCCTCCTACTAACATTAATGACTGTCAGTTCGATTTCTAGCCTTATTAAAGCCGATTCTTCTCCTTTCTCGAAGCTAAAAGACAAGAAAAATAAGGGGTTTTTGGATCCTGAGGTTGTCTAAGATGTAAGTGGGAGAGCCTCACTTATTCGTGTTAGGATTTGATCAGACCTGCACATTTCTTTATCCTTTTTGATGGGTTCGATGCGTTTAAACACCAATATGAATCAAACTGTTTCATTGCTTTCAATCTCACATGCACCGACGTCCAAGAGCTTGAATGCCCCTAGTGCCTGTGAAAGTCGAAAGAAGCTAGCTACTCTTTCCAGTACTTGGACTACTCTCTCTGTTTGTGAGCTTGCCATTTTCAGCACGTTCCCCCTCATCCTCATTTTCGTGATATGTGACGGTAGTTTTGTTAGAGATGTAGTCCAGTCTGATGGAAGGTTTCATTTCTTCACAGAGGTCGTGCCGCACCACTTCGGTCAACCAGCAAGGCTCTTCGTCTTCTTCTGTAACGTAGCCCCCGAGCACCGGCCGTGATGTTTGCAAATGCTCGGGTTTTGGCGGACATTCGCACGTGCCAGTGTTTTGGCACTTTTGTCTGGAGTGTTTGCATTCCCAGTCATTCTTTTCCTCCTCGAACTTGCGACACTCCATCTGATAGGCCTCCTCGGCCTTGATATAGCTTGCTATCTTTTCGAGGTTGACGGCTCCACGGTGCTGGTACCATTTGCGAAACATCAAGCCCCATCGCGTCGGGAAGGAGGACAAGCTCTTTATTATCGAATCATCGAGCACAAACTTTTCCGGAATGAGGGATGGAATGTCGACCATGTTCTAGAGGCATATGACATGATAATGATCGTAATCCATCCAGGTCCCCCGGACCATGCTCCTGGCGATGCGGATGCGGTAATCACCTGTAATGGATAAGGGGCTCATCAATCCTGACGCTTGGCGCACTTCGGGATGCTCATCAAAGAAGCTTTTTCTTAGGCAATCCTCCGCTTGGCATTGAACAGGACGGCCGCGGAAGATGGGGGTTGGCTGGAGGACGATCTTGCTGTTGGTCGACGTGATCTCCTTCAGCAGGTTGTCCCCGTCTTCTTGAAGCCGCCCGACATACCCCAGGCTTTGGCGACGCTCATTCTCAATCTTTCTCGCCTCTTCCTTCTCCAAGTCTTGTTTCCGCATTATTTCCAGGGATTCCAGAAAGCTCTTCCTCTGATCTGCAAGGCTTCGAGGCAACCTTAGCGGCCAGGGGCGAGAAACCAGGGCTGCTGTAGCTGTAGTAGTCTCATCGCTGGCATGGCTCTGGGGGTTCTCTTGGCTAGATTGAGGTGGTGGTCTGGACCGATACTGCTTTCGAGGCTCAGATGCAGTGGTACATGGAGATTTTGATCGGCTACGGCCGGTTGCTGTACCTCGGTGACCGGCTGTCTTGTCTTCCATCGTTTCTAAAGGTTTGGACAAATGGATGATTGCCAGAAAGTCGGGACCTATCTCTTTTTATTCTCTTTTCGAACAGAGAGTCGTAATAATAGTCCGCCAAGAACTGATTGCTATTCTAGGCGAGGCATGGCTCAGCCAGGCGTCGGTATATGCCGCTTGAAACACTCGCCAGTTTAGAGGTTGACCAATACTATCCGTTGACGCCGTTGGGTCGGGCCTGCCGCTGTAAGGAGGTGGCACAGCGACAGTTCACGACAGTCAGTTCAGTCAAATCCTCGTCATATTAAGGGGCAATCCACTACTGATGACCGTTTTTATCCGTTTCTTTCGTCTTTCCACTCCCCAGCCCAAATCCCATGTAGACGCTGCAATAATCCAGTATTTTGTAAGCGGTATCTCATGCTTACAACCCACTCGCAATATTGAAGCGCACCTGTCAATATCTCCAAGCTACCACGTATTGCAGTCATCCAAGTACATGAGGTGCAACTGCTGCGATAGCAACCGTGGTGTAGGTTGATGGTCGCCGAAACAGGGCGGCTATCGGGCGTAACGCAGATGCACATGCATATACGCGCATCAGCACCGCCCCTCGATGTCAACAAAGCGCCTCCTGAATTAGAAATTTGAAACCAACAAGTTGATATACTTCAGGAGCCCATGTGGAAAATGAGGCGCCGTTATAAGACCCCATACCACAACACTGACCAACCCCCACGATCGATCACCCCGATGAGGCGAATTCGGGTTTGCATTTCAGAACAAGATGACTCAGTGATGTCAAACCTGCTGCAACATTGGCTCATAACACTTGCAAAAAAACACTAGGCCTTGAGACGAAAACCCAGACTCTTCATCTCTTCAATGGAATTGGCTTGCGACACGACTGGGCGCTTTGCAGTCCTCTTGGCAGCCTCCTTGATCTTGGTAAAACATTGATTCGGGCTTGGCCTAAATCTTTTCCTTCGATTTGGCTTGTATCAACAATTAAGAGCTTGGAGGCTGAATTCCTCTTGCTGTGTTGTTGCCTTTTCAACGTTGCCTTGGTCGATGTACTTCCCAACCCTCCTGCACACAAGCTACGGTGAGGTCTTCCTCAGTCACCACCCCATTCATTTAGTTATACCTAGATAGTTTCGTTGTTTTATAGTGGGAGACCTTAGAATTGAGACAGTTGATCTGTTGGAATGACTTTACGTACGTATAGGGTACGCAAAAGTAAGGGGTTGGATAGACAGTGCTGTGTTTCTCGTAGGATCTAAAAGTGTAGTTCCAGCTCATTTGGCCCCTTAAATAGGCCAGAATGCTGCTGACTAATGTACAATGCATATGACTAGATAAGTGCGTACAAGTGCGCTGAAGTGCTATTCCAACATGATCCTTCTTTTATCTTCCTCCCTTTGTAGTGGCAGTAAAGAGCTGGCGCTATACTATTTCTTTTGTAGAGCTATCATAGCACATTGACTGTCGGTACATTATAATATAGGCAAAGGAATGATTGAATCAGTGGTTATATGGTACAGAGTAAAGGTTTCAGCATAGTGATGAAGGTAAACGCTCTCATTCATCTCCGGCTCTCCCTCGAATGGCCTCCTTGAGGTACTTAAATGGGCCCCCAGGCGCCCTCTGGTCTCTTATCGGATTTCCCAGCCCTAGATTTAGGCTCTCAGCACTCCTTGTTCGGCCATTCTTTCCTTACCATCCGGATTTTCTTGGTAAGTGGCGCTTTTAGGGACGTTTGGGCCTGCGTGAAGAAAGCCACTTTTGTTCTGAGTATTTATTCATTCATGTCTCTACGAGAAGCCAAGACCTGATTACTGCAGCCGAATGAAGGGTCTTGAATCCGTTAAATTCTTCTGTTTCCGGCTCAAGCATTCTCGTTTTGGTCTACTAGACACTAGACTTCGGTCATTCCTGTCTCTTACGGCCCGGATCAGGTTCGCACATGGATTTGTCTGGGCAATCCTCACGGTGTTGAGCGAAATTCTGCAAAACATGCCAGTATTTCAGGTATCGTAGTAACGATTCCTGCCCATGGCAATGGTGCTGAAAATACAGCTTCAAGTAGCCGTTTTGATGAAATAATAGGTACAATGCGGCAAGTGCGCACCTTATGTTGCGACGAGGAAATATATGCAATCTCTCGGCCCTATCAGGAGAGTGAGAGGCAAGTCAATACAACGCAATGTCTCGCGTAAAGGCGAGGAATGAAAAAGAAAAAAGAGGCGAGCTGGACGTCATTGTTCAATAATCCTACAGAAGGAAGCTTACAGAAGTTGTCTTACTAGTCAAGGGTCAAGGCAGTGCTATCGGCCTCCGAACACCATCAAGAAGAACTGCGAGAGAGACTCTCTTAATTGCCCGAGACGGTGTAATGCGACGATCCGGCGGCGTTGCCCCAGCCCTCGGTGGAGATTGTCTGGTAGTCGAGACTGCCAAGGTTCATGCCGAGTTTCTCCCAAGCAGCGACGTGGTTGGCGAAGGTGATGGTGCCGCTGCCCGAGCGCTTGTCCCGGCGCACCGAGATGTACTGCTCGAAGGTGGTCGTGCCCTTGATTGAGGGCTGGTTGACCTGGGTGTGTTTCCAGATGTCGTACGTCGACCCATCGCTCTCGACCGTTCCCACCTTCTGCCCCTGACCCGCGCCCTGCCCGTTGCTGTATTCCTGTACGTAGTACTCCACCAGCGGGTTGGCGGACCACCCATACAAGGAGACCAAGACGGTACCAGCCGTGGCCGAAGTAGAGCCGTTGAAGGTAATCTTCCTGTGAAGGGTAGTTGGTTAACCTGGGAGGGAGACTCTTTATAAATCTGACGACAAGCTCTTACCTGGTCTTGGAACCCGTGCTCCAGCCTTTGCCTACAACGAAGTCTTGGGCGCTCGAGAACTGGACAGAATACCCGGTTCCAGTGGGTTGAAAGTTGACGTTGCCGCTCGTCTTGTAATTCTGGGTATAGTCCTGGCGACGGGCCAGGTTGTTGGAGCCGAGTTCGAAGTCGGGAGCGTCAGGATTAGCAACCGGTGATGCAAAGACACTGGTAATGGCCGAGGCAGCGAAGGCCAAGCTAGTGAAGTTGAATGCAACCATAATGACGGTATTGGCTGGGAAGATTTAGCAAAGAGCAGGTGAATGGCTTTTTGGAGTGTTAGTGAAAGAAAGACTTGGTGGTCCAAGCGAGTGACTGCCTGATGAGCGAGAGTGAGAACGAGAAACAAGAGAAGGAAGGTTACTCTTATAAACCATCCTACAGCTCTATGGATGCACTGCCTTCTGGTCGCTCGTAATGGAGTTAATGATATTAACCGGTGGTCTGAGTTGATTGCTCCACATCAATCTATTGAAAATCACCGAGAAACAGTAGTCTAAAAACCGGCAGATTTTCAAAACAAGCTTTCACTGAGCCTTAGCGTGGTGTGGTTCCCGCACTCGGCTAAATGCGCCCTGGCATCCAACAAACATGGAGCAGACAGAATGAACCGGGGGGTCGGCAACATGCGCACGTTCTCCTTGACGACCCCGCAACAAAGCAGCCTCTGATGCATGGTAATCTCAATGCGTTGAATGACTTCACCGCATGACTGGATATTCAAAGTCTCGGACCTGTTGTCATCGCTAGAAAGACATTCAGCCCAGGTGTAGCCAAAGTCAACGATGTCGGCCACGTTGAACTCCTCGCCGAAATGATCAGTCTCGAAGGGGGCAGAACCCCGATTCAGAGCCATAGAGGAACAGAAAAGTACCCAGATCTGGTCGTTCGACTAGGACCACTGATTGGGCATCCGCTCCCGGAGTTTCTGCTTCCATCTGAACCCACTCTAAATGTGACGGCGGGCTGTGTTGTTGGCGACATCTGGCCTATCCTGCAGCATGGTCTCGGGTATAACGGCAGACCTCTGATTAAACGGGTGCGACGGCAGATATTCTAGATCGTAGCAGTATCCATTACTTCTGTCTACTTTGACAACGCACTTGCTGCTGTGCCAATTGGGCCAGTTCCGGACTTTTTTGTGGTTAACAGCCGCTGGATTCCAATATTTACAATTTCCTTACCTTTTTCTTCGTCTTGGTATGTGTATTGAAATCAAAACTCTATCATCAGTTGAGTAGTGGTAGAACAGGGCGGTACTTTTACTAGTAACTTATATTTGTATTGGACCTGGCAACATAAGAGAATGAAGATGGCCAGGATCAGAAAGTGTGACATTTGGCACTACTTTGTAAGAGACGCCCATGAAAAAACGGTTCTGCCGCTGAGACCGGGTCTACTTTTCTCAATCTAAGTGCGACACACGGGACGGTGTGGCGAGCCGGAACCGAAAGAACGAGGTTCTCGCATGGAAAGGTGGTTGAAGCTAGCTCAGGGAGGTGGGTCGTGAGCCAGATTGAAATAGGCATAGTCAATCAATCCTGAATCGGTTTGTAATACTCGTACAAACACATAGCCACCCCGAGACAGCCAGCTCCCCTGTGACGACAGAAAGGGAGAGCAACCTCTGTATGAAGCCAACGGGAAATAACGGGGAATGACCAGTAACGACGAGGAGATCCCTAGTCATAAACTCCTTATTCCCGGGGAAAGGCACCGGATGTCACTGCACTTTTTTGTGGCTTCTTTGTGGTCTTCCTCATCCTTAATAGCCGAGAGCTGATAACGGTAGACAGACGAACCATCGTTGTTGATTCCGGCTCCGCAAAATGTCACAATAGTGACACAAGCGCCGGCATTGGAAAATACTTACAAGTGCCTCGATCCTGACGTAATTAGGATGTCCGCCAGCTTCTCGAGCGCGAAGTAACTGGGAAGTCCCCGACACGGTCTGTTGTAGGCCCTATGTTTGTCACGATCTGCCACCTCTCTGCTTCTACATAGGCTTCGACGTGAAACCATGCGCACGTTGGATAACCTGGTTCGAATCATAGGACATTTGAGCTGCGCAACTCTGTGGCATGTCTCTTGTTTTGCATCGTCGTGTGGCAGCCGTATACGGAGCAGTAACTGCATCTAGCTGAACAGGTCACTAGTACAGAGCCTTAGGTCTGTTGCTCTCTGACGGAACTCTCTTACCCTAATAACTAAATCTGAACAACGATATGGTAAATAGCCTAAGTAGACCTAGATCTATTAGAAGTCTATAATATTGCTGTAATTCTTAAGATTCATGAGATAGCTTAATTTTACAGAAATGGAGGGGCTCTTAGTAACAATCAACTCCTTAAGTGCTACCTAGGCAAGGCGAGGGTATCAAGATAGAATCCATTGATATAGCATAGATCTACACAGGCGGGGGTCAACTGAACCGGCGATTCCAACCAGTTCACCCTCAGCTCAGGTAGACATGGAAGGGAAAGTCTTGGATTTCAGTCTTGGGGTCATGTTCTACCTGTTTCGCAAAGTCGCTTGAAAGCAACCCAGGACCGGGTCCTGCGAATGCCGAGACTCAACGACCAGTGATGATATCGTCTGCAATCTTCTCCGCCAGCGCGTACACGGCAGACTGAGGATGCCCTGGCAGAGCAAAGGGAAAGGTGCTCGCGTCCGCCACCCTCAGCCCCTGAACACCAAACACGCGTCCGCGGCTGTCGACCACCGCCTTGCCAGATTCAACGTCCTCCTCCTTGCCCATAGCCACAGTCGAAACCGGGTGCCAGACCTGTCCGGCGTTGGCTCTCACGTACTCCAGGATCTCCTCGTCGGTCTGCACGGCGTCGCCAGGGAGCGCCTCGGGGCCGGTCTTGAAACCGGGGGTGTTGGCGAAGGGCGAGGCCCACGCGGTACGAAGACGCTTGACGGCGGTCACGGCTAGCTCGGCGTCGGCGGGGTCGGAAAGCCAGTTCAGGTTGATCACCGGCCGAGTATCGACAGAAGCCGAGGAGACGGTGACGTTCCCGCGGGAGAAGACGAGCGGGAGGTAGGCGGCGAGGGTGCCGCTCGTTTGACCCCGGCCAGTGGAGAACGATCCCACAATAAAGGAGAGATGAGGCCAGTCGGGGGGGACTGAGGCGAGCTTCTCGCGGGTCGACTGGGTAAGGCTGGCGAGTGTCGAGTTGGGGAGACGCTCATGGGCCAGGAAACCTGCCGCGGAGCTGTAGGGACCGGTGCCGGACTTGAGGTATTCTTCGACGAACCCAGGGTTGAGAAGCGGGTCGTTGGTGAGGGACTGCGCGGAAGGGGTGCTGACGGGGTACGCGACGAATATCTGGATGGGATCCTGAAGGTTCTGCCCTACGCCGGGGATGTCGGCGACGACCGGGATGGAGAGCGCTTCCAGCTGCTCGCGAGCACCGATGCCGGAGACCTGGAGGAGCTGAGGCGAGTGGAACGTGCCGGCGGTGAGGATGACCTCCTTGTTGGCCGAGAGGGTGTACTCGACGCCCTGGGTGTTGACGCTCACGCCCACGGCTTGGGTGCCGTCGAAAAGGATCTTGGTTGCCAGGCTGTGGGTGTAGACGACGACCTCCGTGTCCTTGATCGCACGCCGAAGGAAACTGCTCTCACTCGTGGACCGCTGTGCCTTCTCGGGCTCGATCGTCGAGGGCACCCACGCGCCGTAGCCGGCCAGCTCACCGCTGCTGAAGCCCTTGGGGCTGATGCTCAAGCCGAGGCCCTGGACGACCCGGGCGAGCCAGGTGAGCGTCGGGTCGACCCAGTTGTTCCACGAGACGTGCAGCGGCCCCCCCCGGTCGTCGTAGTCGTCCGGGTCGAACCGCACCGTGGCGTTGGTGTTCTGGCGCTTCTCCTCGTTCGGCGGCGTCAGGTCAACGGAGCGCTTGAAGTACTTCAGCATGCTCTCCCACCGGAACGAGTCGTCGCCGACGGTGTCGGCCCAGAGACGGTAGGAGCCCTTCGTGCCGCGGATGTACGACATGGTGTTGATGGCCGAAGACCCGCCCAGCGTCTTGCCCTGCGCGTAGTGGACTCTTCGGCCGCCGGCGCCGGGGATCGGCTCGGAGACGAGGGACCAGTCCATCAGGGGCTGCGGGGTGAAGTTTGGCGAGGGGTCGATGAAGGCGATGCCGGTCAGCGAGAGGAGGGGGACGACGCTGTTGTTGCCGTTCTCGACCTCGTAGAAACCGCCTGCTTCGACAACGGCCACGGAGGCGGAGGACGCGGCGAGGCGTGAGGCCAGGGTGAGGCCTGCGGTACCGCCGCCGATGACGACGTAGTCGTAGCTGGCATTGCGTCCGGGGTAGCCAAACGCGGAGGAGAAGAGGCGGTCTTGGGCGGCAGCGAGGCCTGTCAGGGAGAGGAGCAGAGCCTGAGACAGCATCGTGAGGATGGCTCCGTCGATTGGCGCGCGGACCGGGGTTCGTGGTGTGCTGGACGCGTCTCGTTCGTCGAGGGAAGCGTGACACGTCTGGAGAAGGTCATGGTGGCGGGCGCGGACGTGGGATCATGATTAAGTATTCCCCGGGGATTGAGCGAGGCACTTGACAATCTCGCATCACGACACGGGGGGGATGGAGATGAAGACATGGGTTGGTGGCGATGGTGTCATTGATCTGTGTGCAACTGCTGCGCGGGCAGGCGAACTTCCCGGACGAACCCCTGACGGAGGATGACCCTGGGCTGGATCAGAGAATATCTGTGGTCGGCTCGGATTCCGTAGTTGCATCGAACCGAACGTCAGTTTCGATAGTTTCGAGAACCCCCAGTCGGTCGTCAGCACGGGGGTGGGAATCCCCCCTCGGCTTTTATGACATGTTGGGATGTCGAGGGAGTCTACGAAAGTGCGGGCCGCCGCTTAGTGGACGGGAGGCGTTACATTGCGTGCTGACGCGACCCGTAATGTGCTGTTTCCCGGGTATGGCATGCTGAAGGATGCGGTCCGGTAATTGATGACGGAACAATGCTAGTTCGCGCGTATCGCGTGCCGAACACCAATGTTGACGCTGCCCGAGTTGATGGGCTCGTCTGACATGCGTGTATATTTATGTATAACCAAGTCTGCAAACGTGATTTGCGGAGAAAGACTCACAAATACTGTTGGAGTTTGGAATGAAGCAGATGAGTGAAGAACGTTTGATGCACTGAAGTACCTGACGCTCCCCCAGCTAACGGGAAATTTCCAGCCCCTTGGCGAATTCAATTGGGCCGGCTTACGCAGCTTGCCTGGCCGCCATGGACCCGGGCGGCACAGCAAACAGATTTCCGACTTCGCTTCCCTCTTGGCTGGCGTGTCTTCTACACATCCACACCATCGACGATGCCCTCTCTCGCAGACGGCGAAATGCCCGCGCGTCGGTCACCGAGGAGCAACGACACCGGCCGCGTCGCTTCCTCCGCCGCGGCGCCGTCACCGGGCTGGCGGATCCGTCCGCCGGCGACCCGAACCTTCAAGGCTTGCAGGCTGAATGGTCGACGGAAGCCTTGGTCCAGCATTTGGAGCGATATGAAATCGCACCGCGACGACGACAAACGGGCGGGCCACCCGTCCCACCTATCCTGCAGGCGCACGCAAGGAACAGGAGAAGGGTGCAGATCGTATCGTGGTTGTCCATTGGTCTCGCAGCCGTCGCTGCGGTCCTCGTCATTCGGGCTCTCCTCGCCAACGTCTCATGGCCCAGACTACCACTTCCCCGGCGCCGGGAAAAAAAGTGACAAGCACCATAGTAGATGCGCAGGGCGTAGGGCTTGTACGAGTCCAACGAACATGGATGGAAGTCTCCCGGCTCGTCGCCGTCATCGCATTTAGATGCCTGGTTACTCTCTGGGGCGGGGCACGTCTCATCGCCAGGGGCTCGCGGTGCCTTATCGGCCTCTTCCCTAGCGGATCTCTTCCCCGGGAAATGTTGGGTAACGAGCATCTGACGGACGCCCTCACTCTGCTGGGCTGCGCCATTCTTCCCACCGCCACATCGGCCCTCTTCGCCACGATACTGCCCGGCGGCTTTTGCCATCCGGATGCCAACATCCTCCGTTTCTGGCCGCCCCGGACGAGGGACGACATCAAGGCCATTCTCGACGGCTGGGTTGGCCTTGCTGGTAACCATGTCAAGACGGAGGGGGGTTTCGCGCAGCTGGCTAGGTGGAATTTCACGGTCAGAAGGGGGCTCGCGTGGATGCTGGGTGTCGGGGTATGGACGACGGTCGAGATTTACTACGGCCCTTGTCTTTACTTCCCGTTGGTTTGGAGGTCATGGTTCTCCGTGCTGGGCGTTTCTTTGGCTTCATGGTTTATAGCAAACGCCGAGGCTTTGATTGTGAAGGAGCGGAAGTCGGTAGGGCGGGCACACGTCGAGTTCGCGGGCTATCTGGTCACCTTGTACGTGGCTCGGTGGGTAGATTTGGATGGATACTGCACCGAGCCGGGCTGCTGGTAGTGTTCGTCAAACGCTCAATGCAGGGAACAAATCTAGATCAAGATCCACTCTACTCGTATTCTGCTGATCGTTGTCATTCTCCGCCGTCCTGGGATCTGCTTATACACACTGCGTCTCGAATCTGTCGGGCTGCCTCACGGGTCCCGTGTGAACCTGAAGCACCCAAATGGCATGTGGGCACGAGAGGCTGCGTGTGGCTCAAAGAGATATCTCGTACGGAAAATAATATTCAAAATTCCAATGGTCAGTCTGCAAGCCGCTTCCCGTGGTTCGAAGCATGTTGGGCTCTCTTAAAGGTGTAGAGGCGAGAAACCATTTCGGAAAACAGTAGTGAGAAAACCGATGATTATACAACATCATATGGATGTACGATCCAGGCAATACAGTCCTTTCAAATTCGCACGCACTCGCTACTGCATGGTATCTACTGACGTTACACCTGGGCGCATGGCTGCAGGGTGCGGCACTCGTGCTGACATGTCACATTGCTAAGCGTCTGACCGATCGTCGGTTACAGAGCACACCAGCTCTGTCAGTCTGAATAGCCTCGAATTCCCTTGTGTATCTAATGTTCATAGAATGCCATGCACTGCATAAGGTCATTGATGGTGGTAGCGTCATCTTACGGCGGTGACCTGCACCGCCAAACCCAATGAACAATCAACAGCACGTCATTCTTACAAGCCCGTTCGGGAATATCGCAGTTGAAGAAAGGCGGGGTGGGCTGCACAAGGCGCGGGGTTGTTGTGACTTCATCGGCGTTAAACGCCTTACAAAGCATACCTCGGCACAACTCTTCGCACACAAGTATGTCAATGCAGCTCGCACGAAAGTCTATTTCATGGCGTTGTGCCTCCTATAACTTAATCACTCAACTCATGGTCCAAGGCGAAATATCCGTCCAAAATCACACTTACGCCACTCACAATGACGCAGAACAAGACGCTCATCTTCAAAAAGATTCCTACCGGCCTCCCGGTGGCCGGGGAGCACCTCACCATCGAGGATCGCCCAATTGACCTCGACGATGCCCCCGAGGGCGGCCTGGTCGCCGAGATCATCTACGCATCCTTCGATCCCTACCAGCGCGGCCGCATGAGAGACCCCAGCAAGAAGTCGTACTCACCCCCGTTCGAGCTCGACGGCCCCATCACCAACAGCACCATCAGCAAGGTGCTGAAGACCAACACCTCCAAATTTGCCGAGGGCGATCTCATCTTTGCCCACACGCCCATCGCCCAGTACGCGCGCGTGACGCCCAGCATCCTGGAGCAGGCGCGCAAGGTCCAGAACCCCCACAACCTGGACCTGGCGCTCTTCCTCGGGCCCCTTGGCATGCCGGGGTTGACTGCCTGGTCCGGCCTGCACAAGATCGGACAGCCCAAGAAGGGCGAGACCATCTTTGTCAGCTCCGCTGCCGGAGCCGTAGGCCAGCTGGTCGGCCAGATCGCTAAGCGAGAGGGTCTGACCGTTATTGGCTCCGTGGGATCCGACGAGAAGCTTGACTTCATTACCAAGGAGCTTGGTTTCGATGCCGGTTTCAACTACAAGAACGAGAAGCCCGGAGATGCCCTTTCCAGGCTGGCGCCCAACGGCATCGATATTTACTTTGAGAATGTCGGCGGGGACCACCTCGAGGCGGCTCTCGCTGCCATGAACGTCGAGGGACGCATCGCCGTTTGCGGCATGGTAAGTGCCTCACCAAGAGGTCGGCATGCAGTTGCCGGATGGGAGCTAACGCGCCTACAGATTTCCAACTACAACACCCCGGCCGATCAGCAGCAGGGCATCAAAGGGTTGATGCAGCTTGTCGCTAAGCAGATCACCATGGAGGGATTCCTCGTTGGCAACCCCAAGTTTGGCCCCGCCCACTTTAAGGACCACCAGGAGCACTTGCAGCAGTGGCTCTCGGACGGAAGTGTCAAGGCCAAGCTGGCGGTGACCGAGGGCATCGACAACGCCCCCGATGGCCTCATTGGCATGCTCACCGGCAAGAACTTTGGCAAAGCTATTCTTAAGGTTTAATAAGGGATGCTTATATTCTTTGCGCCGAAAATGACGAAATGACTCTGAGAGAATCTTTAATGCCACGCCAAAGATTTGATGAAATTTGGGCTTGATGGGAGTTGAATTCAATGATACCTTCCATAGCGATCACGCATCATGCTGCAAACTCGATGAGAAGTACAAAAACTGACCCCTTTGGAAGATGTTTCAATACAATGGTCAATGATGAACGGGAAAAACCACTTGAGTCGATTTTCGGACAGTGAGTGAAAGTTCACGAGATTTGAAATCTCACCTGCTTGGCAACATTGTGACACGAGTTCTTTTCAGATAGGAAAGACGCCCGACAAACTGTCGTCCCAGTCACCACAGACAGTCGTTAAGGCTTACGTCTACTATTCGGATTAGACAACCCCGAATGTTAAAACAATGTCTCGGTGGAGAAGTCATTCCCTTATGAGCTGCGTCGGCCGACTTGCCATTGCCCCAGACAACTCGACGGGAATTGAAAAGGAGACCTTCATGGTTCTTCTAGTGGCTATGATGGGTAAAAGTGATGATTAATCACGTCATTCCATAACCCAGATAGTTCACTTCCTCCCCCAGGTGTTTGGAAAGGCAAAGTCTTGGTTTTTCTCCAGGTTTTGCCCGCCGAGAAACGGATCCGATCACAAGGACCGAGCTAATGGCTATCCACTTGTCAGAAAGATTGCAAAAAGTGGAATGTTTCCACGCCGGGCGGTTGCGCGTTGACGTGTCGTAATTTTGGCGTCCCCAGACCCCGAACGGCGGTCGGCAGCGGACGGAGACGAAACAAGAATTTCCCACCGTTCCCGTCCATTCCTCCGTGGCTGAACGTAGAGGAACCGCATGGAGAGGTTGGCGGCTGCGGAGATGTGTCGTCGTTGAATAGTTCACTCTTCCCGATTCCTTAGCTGCGCACGATGCACGGTGCTTCTGTCTGATATTGCATCCTTTGGTTCCGGGGTCTTCGAGACTTGCGGTCAGCCCTCCGAGGCACTCGCGCAGGTCCCGCGTGTGATCCTCCAGCAGAGCTGCAGTTCACTGTTCCAAATTTTCGTCTTTGACGCCGATCGCGCCGCTTCCCCCCGTCTCGAATCGAACCAACAGAAGCATGTTGGGCATGTTGGCTGCAGCTTGCTGAAAACCACAAAAAACCAGACAGCCTTTCTCCCAAGACCCGCCAAGATGGAGGTTCCGCATATGTTGACTTGGAAGTGGAGGGACCAAGAGCCCGTGGATATCAAAAAGCCCGGCGGCAGCCAACTAGAGATTTAAGCTTAAAACTTGGCCAACGTCATTGCCAACACCGAACCCATGCCGCCGAGAAACACCAAGAGAAAAAGGGTCTTAATCTCCCCTGACCGGCCCTTTCAGCTCGTTGCATGTTTTTCTCACTCTCTCTCTTCCCTGAACAAGACAAAAACGTATCGGACCGCCCAGCCTCGGGTTGCCTTGTTGGGTATCCCGTACGGGAGGATGCCGATGCGCCGTTGGCTAGTCGGGCTCGGCGATGGTTTTCGCGATCCACTATCACCGTGGTGTTCGTCATTAATTGATGACTTGAAGGTTTTTCTCGTCAAATTACGGGATCTCTCTGTGCTTAGTCGCTGTCCGTGCTTTGCTTGTGCTGTCAACCGAACAGAGTCACTGTTTTCACGATATCTGAATTCAAGCCTGGTGGATGGGAATAAAAAGTTTCTGCGATCGACAGTATAGCTGGAGCGACAACCTACGAAACGAAATAAAGCCATGTGGTTGGTGAACTTCTATCCATTTACGAACTGCATTCGGGCCTTCTCCCGCAGTCGACTGGAGACTGAGCCCCAACACCTCCAACAACCAAGACTGCAGGTCCGGAGAGAGGTGTGGGTATCCTTGGTCCCCTCCGAGCCGCATGGGGCTCCATCGCGACCTCGCCCGTTCATATGTCAACCTCCGATATGACCTCAGCCAAGTCATCCTTCATCGCATTACTGTCCGAGTGAGACCCACGATGTCGGTGAAGGCATTGGCCCGAGGTGAGAAGTGAGAGAGTACAAAGGGACGCATGCACCCCGCGGCCACGTTTCTGTCCAAGACCTCTCGAGAGACCTAGTGGGATCATCCTCTTACTACCTATTTTACTCAGAATCGGTGCCAGTGATCAACATGGCCGACCACAACACGGCCAACGCCACGGCTGGGCCCAACATGTCTGAGAAGCAGGATAAGCGCGAGCAGCCCAGCGACAGCGGGAGCAGGTCGCCCTCGTCCGTCGACAGCAGCCGCGTTGTCAACGAGAAGCCCAAGTCTCAGGGTTTCTTCGCGCGAATGGGTGACTTGCCGGAGTGGAGCTTCCGCGGCAAGCGCCTCGAGGGTAAAGTGCTCAACTGGTCCATCGGATTCATCGCGTCATGTGGTTTCCTCATGTTCGGATACGACCAGGGTAAGCGTTGATCCTCGGACGGCAATGCCTTGGAAACTCTCGAAGCTTACTGTCTGTCTACAGGTGTTCTCGGCTCTCTGCTCACCCTCGACGACTTCCAAAGGAGCATTACCCTGATGACGCCCTTGGAGCAGTCAAACGAGCTCTGCTGGCTCGACTTCCCCGAGAACACCCAGCGCGACTACAGCCAATGCACCGGAGACCCCAACACGCAAGCCGCCGCGGTGGCTGTCTATCAGATCGGTTGCTTCTTGGGTGCGGTGCTCATTCTCTTCTACGGAGAGACCTGGGGACGCAAGTCGTCCACTTTCTGGGGTAGCGCCATCATGATTTTCGGAACGATTTTGCAGGCTTCTGCGCACGAGTACGGCCTCTTCTCTGCTGGCCGTGTCGTCGGTGGTATTGGAAACGGCATGGTGACATCGAGTCAGTAACAACGTCTTCCCTTGTTACTGGTCAAAGCTAACCACGCACAGCTATTCCCACATGGCAGTCTGAGTGCGCGCGACCGCATCAGCGAGGTTTCCTCATCACACTTTCCGGTGCTCTAATTAGCTGTGGTATTGCCATTGCATACTGGGTCGATGCAAGTAGCCATCCCACGAAACCAAAGAGGCCTTTCCACTAACTGTTTTACAGTACGGCTTCTACTTCCTCGAAGGATCGGTCCGCTGGCGATTCCCCGTCTCGTTCCAGTCATTCTTCACAGTCATCGTCATGATTGGTCTTCTATACCTCCCCGACTCGCCTCGTTGGCTGGCCATGAAGGGTCGCATGGAGGAGGCTCGCGAAGTGACTTCTCGTCTTCTCGGGAAGCCCATCGATCATGAGGACGTCACCATCGAGGTCAAGGCCATCCAGGAAGCCCTCGAGGCGCAGAGCCAGGGCGGAAGCTTTAAGTTCAAGGAACTCCTCACCAACGGCCCGTCGCAGAACTTGAGACGCACTCTCCTCGGTATCGCGGCTCAATTCTTCCAGCAAATCTGCGGTATGTACTTTTGCTCGTGTTCTTTCGCCGTTATAATCACAAACTGACTTTGGCAATGTGCGAATTCTATAGGAATCAACTTAATTACCTACTACAGCGGATTCCTGTTCGAAAACTCCCTCGGCTTTGGACCTGAACTTTCTCGACTTTTGGCCGCGCTCAACGGCACGGAATACTTCTTGGCTTCGCTTGTGGCTCTGCCGCTGATTGAGAGAACCGGCCGGCGCAAGCTCATGCTCTTTGGCGCATTTGGCATGATGGCCTCCATGGCGGTCTTGGCTGGAACCGTATCCACCGGCACAGTTGATGAGACCGGTGCCCCTAAACTCGAGACCAAGTACGGAGTCACTGCCACGGTCTTTCTCTTCGTCTTCAACTCCTTCTTCGCAATTGGTAAGTCGCCGCTCATTACTGGAACAGTGTGGTTATCAAGCTGACAACGGAACAGGTTGGCTCGGAATGACCTGGCTCTATCCCGCCGAGATTACCAACCTCCGCATCCGCATCCAGGCCAACGCCCTCTCCACGTGCTCCAACTGGCTGTCCAACTTCTTGATCGTCATGATCACGCCCCCTGCGTTCGCCAACTTGGGTTACAGGACGTACGTAATGTTCGCCGTTTTCAACGCGGCCATCATTCCCTGCGTCTACTTCTTCTTCCCGGAGCCCAAGGGACGAAGCCTCGAAGAGCTCGATATCATCTTCGCCAGCGCCCATGCCGACAAAGTCAATCCCGTCAAGCGAGCCAGGGAGATGCGGAAGGTCGAGGGAACAGAGCTCGAGAACGAGTTGGAAAAGTACTTTGGGACAACTGAGATGGTTGAGGACGCCCGTCCCATGATGCATTGAGTGCGTTAAAAGTGGCACTTGATACCCGCGCTGAAATGCCTTCATTGATACCTCAACTCAGAATGAGTGTTCTTGATTTAGATACCTTAGTCAATTTTAGTAACTTGGAATATACGTTGTCAATCATCTTTTTACGTTTCCGACGTATGCTTTATGTGAAAGTTCGGTTGGTAACAAATATGCGCTGGATAAGAAACGCTGAATGACCTCAGATGCTTGACCTCGTGAGGGCTGAGGGCAAATTATCCTCAAGGCCTTTTGATTCTGATTCCGTCTAACTTTTAAACTCAAAGTCTGTCGTTGTTGATTTGCAGTGTCTCACAGGCACATGAAATTCCAGACTTTTGCTCTGATTTCACAGAGAACGGTATCCTTTTCGATTGACGAGGCTTGGCACACTCTTTGTAACTTATTGTTTACATATAATGCATTGTATGAACATTTCTTTTGGTTTCCTTTATGCTAAATTAGTTTATCCTGGAGTATAATGTTGTTTACAAGTTGCTCGTTAGCACAACCATGTCTTCGAGGTATGTAGTTGGGTTTTGGTAGTACTCTTAGACAAAGAAGTCTTCTATCCTCGCCAAAGCCCCGATTCGACGAACAATGGTTTGTGCAAAACTTCAAAGAGACCTTTCACGGGTCAGCGGGCAGTCTTGTTGACAAGATCAATGTCATTGTCATTAAATTGGTAGGCGATGTTGGGGGCATGGTATAACCCCTTACACCTTCGACATATAAATCGGTCAGTGCAGCAGAATACAGAATGAAGATAGCCCGAGTTCCAAATCCATCTAGTAGCATCGCCGAACACAAACAGCAACCCGCACAACCCAACTGAAGTTGAGAACCCGCCAAAACGAGTTTTATCCCAGAAAAAACCAGCCGAAGACCAAGTATCGCCACAACCGGAAGCAAAAGAGACAGAACAAGCCCCCTGACGCCGGAACAATACCGCCAAAGCCAACCAAAGTAAAGCCAACTCACACTCAAGCCCACGCCATGCCACGTGGGCGCCTCATGAACCTCATGAAGTTGGTCACAGCGCCACTAAGATTATTCTGGTCCAACCCGGTTCTCGCCCTCTTTTTGATTGTGATTAGCTTCTACTATGATTGTATTAACCGGTGTGTCTCCAGGCTACTCCTCCCGTTCGTCAGTAACACGCCGCAAGATTGGACCACCATCTTCCTCTCACTCTTCTTTCTCCGCTACTCCCGACTCATCGTCAACATCTGGGGAGCCTGGCGGTATAAGCCCGCCCGTATCCCTTTGATCCCGACCTGGACCCGTCGGGACGTCACCGTGATTCTCCCCACAATTGATGCTGATAACCCCAAGTTCGACGAATGTATTCTCTCCATACTCGAAAACGGTCCTGCCGCGATCCTCATTGTGACCGTCGGCGCCACGATGCTAGCACGCTGCGAGACACTCGCCCGAGCCTACCGTCGTAACTACCCGTCAACAGAGATCGGCGTCAGCGCCATCCTCCATCCCTCCAAGCGGCGCCAAGTAGCCCATGCCGTACCCCAAGTCCGAACCGAATTTACTGTTCTGGCCGATGACCATGTCTTCTGGCCCAGCCGCAACTTTCTCCCCTCGGCGCTCGCGCCTTTCGAGGATGTTAACACAGGTATAGTAGCACCCTACAAGCGGGTCCGCCGCACGACTCCTGGTGAGTGGTCTATTCCCTCCATCGTGAATCTGATCGGGTGCTTCTACCTCCTCCGTCACAACTGGGAACTGCGTGCATCCAACGCCATCGACGGCGGCGTCTTCGTCGTGTCGGGCCGCACCGCCGTCTACCGCTCCAGGCTCCTCAAAGCCGACGGTCTCATGCACAGATTCTGCAACGAGAAGTTCTTTTTCGGCCTCTTTGGCGGTGAGCAGGGTCTCGGCCCCGACGACGACAACTTCCTCACCCGCGAAGCGTACTGGCATGGCTGGGACATCAAGTTCCAGCATACCGAGGAATGCACGATTGAGACGACGCTGGGCGACGAGTCCGTGACCAAGTTCAGGGGCCAGCTCGTCCGCTGGGCTAGGACGACCTTCCGCAGCAACCCCTGTATGCTGATGCGGGTCTCGGACGAGGCGGTCTGGCGCATGCCATTCACCTACTTTGCCGTCTACGGAGCCGCGCTCTTCAATTTCGCCCTTCTGTGGGACGCGGCGTTGCTTGTTTCCCTGAACCTCTCGACGTGGAGCGACAATGTTTTCTCGATGAATATGGGCAAGCTCGCGCTCTGGATCCTGTGGTCCAAGACCATCAAGCTCTGGCCGCACATCCTCCGCCACCCCTCCGATATCCCTCTGCTGATTTGCCAGGTACTCTTTGCTTACGCTCACTCCATCATCAAGCTGTGGGCACTCATCACATTCTATGACTGTGCCTGGCTGGGCCGCAACTTGGATGCAGTCGACACTGAAGCCCAGGGGTTGCGGGAGTATCTGGGTGAGGGTTTCAATTTCAGGTACTAATTTTGTAGGCTGCGACAATGGAAAAGGCCTGAATCCGATGAGCGCTGAAGGTGGGAGGTCGGCTCGGGTCAGGTCAGTTTATATGTTGTCTTTCGCATGTGTCATAGTGAGTTGTGCCCTTTACATACCCGGGAGTCGGTTACATAGAATACAGGACTAAAAACATTCAATCTCTTGTCACTTATTCTACACGAGGCCTCGTTTAAAAATGGTTTGGGCATTGCTTCAGAAGGCAAATCGTGTGTCGATGGATTTCTACTTACCTTTCTGTTGTAGCGGTGGAACACATCTGTGTCTTACATGGCCTGACGGATGACACTTGTAGTAGAGAAGTACTGAAAGAGACACTGCTGGCAGAGCCACAGCTGGCTACTGTCCCTACAAATGATAACTGCTCGCTTTTACAGTACATGGCGCCATCATCTGCCTTTCACTCTGCCCTACTCTCCGTCCTCCGTTCCTTCTGACCCCTCTTACATCTCAGCTCGAAATAGCGCGGACGACAATACGACTAATATGGGCTTTCTAAAGTGCGTTTGATGTTATTTGACTTGTGGATACTATCTTGGAACGAAGTTCGTGTGTAAGACAGGGGGAGAACGCTGCGCGGTTAGTAGACAAGATGACCCGCCTCATCACATGACTATTAAACTGGCCGTGATAAGTGATGCCGTCACAACATTCAACATATCTATACCGGCGCTTTGACAGCCTCCGCGGCCGGCAGAGGCGGAAATAACGCCCTCAAATCTGTAAATGCATAATTGAGATTCCTACCTTGCGATTCCGCTGCCACTGCCTCCAACGCTCGATACGTTGTGTCATGTACGTTTGCGAGAAGGCGGTAGCGGGCCGGGCCGGGGCGCACGACTAGTGGAGACCAAAACTCTCGCGGAAATTCGTTGTGCCATACGACGAATCGGTTCTCTCGCCCAGCCGATTGATCCCAAGATCCGACCGATCGCTCTGATATCCTTCCCCAAAAACACGATAGAAGAAGCCCGCCATCTCGCACCGACACATATACGGTTGTTCGATCAGCATACCACTGAGGGCCTTCTGCATAGCAGGGTGCTCGTCGGGTGGGCATTTTGGATTATTGTCTCCTTAAAAGGACACTCTGGATGGTACGTACGGGTGTACAAGGCTTTTGAGGCTATTAAGTGTGACATTGAAAATGACCTAATTTGGGTGATCAGACGTGTCTCAACTATCCTGCTGATGCACATCCCTTTCGCCTGATCAAAAGTTGCCCGAGAAACGCAGAATCCGGGATTACTACAAAGCAGACAGACAGAACGGCTGAGCCTCACCCACAGCCACAATCCCTCCCTCACAGAACATGCCAATACTGTGATTGTAGTAGGATAACAGGGGTACAGTTCGGGGGGGGG
>JAIMZG010000243.1:0-33056 GCA_020466075.1 Colletotrichum coccodes | reverse complement strand
CTTCTTCGGACCATGCCACGATAACGGATACCTGCCCGTCCTCGAGCCCTACAAGCTGGACCACAGGGTGTCCAAGAAGTTGACCCTCATCGAGACGACCCCGGCCGAGGAGGGCTTCAAGCAGCTCAACTTCCACAGGATTAGCTTCAGTCCGTATTTATGTCGGAAAAGCTGCCCGACAGAGTACAGCGACCGGCTGCCGTGAGCATGCCGCCGCCGCCGCCGCCGCCTACGTCCCGGCCGCCGCCCCGGCCGCCGCCCCCAAAGCGCCAGCCGGCGTAATCCATGCCAACTCGCCCGCCAACGGCGCATCACTGAGAAGCGCGGCCGAGAGCCCGGCACGTGTGACCAGTCCACCACAAGACGGCGCGCAGAAGCTTCATCCTTGGTCCGCAGTGAGCAAGACCCCGGCGGCGTCCAAGACGATCGACATCTCGACCGGCAGGAAGGCCCCGGCCCGCAAGTACTACCTGCTTAACAAAGACAGCCAACGCGTCGACGAGCCGCTCCCCAAGGTGGACCCGGCGGCGGAGAAGAGGTTCAAGGAGCGGATGGGCAAGGAAGGGAACTTTTGCAATAACTACCACCTCCAAAACGCCTGCAAAAACCCGGAGTGCTACTACGTTCACGGCGAGAAGCTGAGCGCCGCAGAGCTGCTGGTGCTCAAGCAGAAAGTGAGTCCCTTCTCCGGACACGACACGTCCACGTATCCCCGAGGCTAACGATACTCAGTCTCGTGGTATACCGTGCAACATGGGCTCAGACTGCGACGACATTGCTTGTACGCTCGGGCACCATTGCCGATGGCTTCGCGACTGCGGCCACAGCTATTGCCGCTTCAAAGGATACCACGACATAGATAGCGTAAGAACCGATCTTTCCGTTATCTCGGGCTTCTCGCAATGCATGCTAACTGGTCCTCCGACAGAAGCCACGAGTCAAGGTCTTCGAGGATGGAAGTATGAAGGTCATCGACCAGCTTTAAGCCACCACTCACAAACACACTGTTAAATTTTATAAATACTTGGGATCAACGAAAGCGAATAGGAATCTCGTAAGGTCGATCGCTTAAACGCTGGTGCTGCAGAAAGGGGTACAATGGCGCGGCAATCTTGGGAGAAATTTGCAAATTGCGTAGGCGACGGCGGAGAGATGTGGCCATTTGAGGTAACGCGGGGGTTGGCTTTTCTCGCGTTCCTTGCCGCGGCACCGGCACACTGTAGAAAACAATATATCACAAGACTCTGGTCAACCATACACCGCGCTATCACAACACTTCTCCTGGTTCTGTTCCCGTACCCTGAAGGACCCTACTCATCGTCAAGCCCGCACGCCCCGAATGCTCAACTCCAGCCTCACACAGCGCAAGCAGCGTTCCAGAGATCTGTCAATTGCTGCCTAAAATGCCGTCTAAATCCTCGACCTGTAGGCACGGCCGGTATCGCAAACCCCTCACTCCAAGCCCCTGCTGATTCGTCGGGGCCGCCAGAAAAAGTAGGTTCCTGCAAGTGATACCTTGGCTCATCCCAAAGTGCACGCCAGCAAGGTGCTCGACAAGACAAGCTTAGTCTCGGCAGCTTGTCGAGTGTCGGCATTTCAACAGCGCTTCAAGCCGCAGAACACGTCGCGTTTCTGCTGGATGCCGTTTTCGGGTCAGCTCTTGAAAGACGCGTGTACCCGGCACTCGAGCCTTGAGAGGCAGTGGGAGTCGAGAATTGGTACTACGAGCCCTTGAAACCTGTTGGCGTCGCGCTACTCGGAGAAAAGGTGGCATTTCTCTATGCCGAGCTTGCTGCAAAGGTTCCAACTTCCAAGACGCATGCAAGCGTTTCCCTACCTTACTTTTCGTGTCGTTAGTCGTTGGGATCTTAGTCCGTGAGGAGCAAATGCAATTTCGAAAGGAAGGTCTCCGAACTTGACTTATTAAATTTTGCCGTGGTAGCAAACGGTAATGTTGTCATGGGATGCCGTCTGGCTGCAAGCCTGGCGAGATGGGGGCTCGAACTGACAGCTCCAACGCGGTCACGTCGCTCAGCTCGTCTAACATCCGTTGCTGCAATCCAGACTTCCGACGGAGGCTAACTTGAAGAACGGTTCCGTGGAACTGTGCTTTCTTCAACGAGGACAGGTGTTTCAGGTTTCAGGTTTTGCTGTTCCGCGGCACCTTGCATGCTGGTTACACAGAGAATGAAACCATGACGAGAAGCGTGCGAGGTCTGTCACGCCAAACGACAGCATATAGACAGTTCACCGCTTTTTCCCGGGCTCGTTCCAGACTTTACGTTTCCTTTGTGGTTATGGCACGTTTCTGAACCTCTCCGCACCAAGCTGTCTTGACATCAGGAGTACTTCGGCGCCCGCAACATGCATCCCCGTTGACAGGCGAAGAGGGATCCGACCGCAGTCGACTGGACCGGACGTGATGCCGAAGCCACCTGCTGACTGTGCCAGGGACCGCCGACGTGCCCGAAGTGGATTGCAGTCATTTTGTCATGCATGCACAGCTGCTGGAAACCAGGTATTCTGAGACTGGTAGGTGGCGTTTGCAAGTTGCCCTTTAGAACCACGCATGGAAACCCGCGAGAAGCACCCGGCGCTTCCAATTCTCCACCAGGAAAGGCTTGATTCAAGGCGAAAACGACCGAGTGTGACTCCCTTTGTCCACCCTAGGGTCCGAGTTCGAGCGTCTCACTCCGAACCCGCGAAACCTCGCGCCGGGAGGGCCCACATTGAAGCCTCTATGACGCCAGCCGTCGGAAGCGCACCATCTCCCCGGGGCCCCATCGCGGAGATTGAACACAGTTCCCATTGGATATCGGGACGCTTTTGGGCCTTGCCGAAGATCACTCGGCGGATTGCCACCACAAAACTGGGGGTCCCGCCATCAGACTATGGTCACGACTCCGTTCTTTTCAGCCTTGGAAGCACGGTTTAGGCTGGAGGCCTTCGAGACGTCATGTCTTCCATCACGATCGGGATGGGCGGATGTCGCTCTGTGAGAGCCACGACCGTCACCGTCTAGGCGTGTTCGATGAGAGACGGCATTGCTATAAGAACCGGTCGATGACATCTCCAAAGATGATGTTGTTTTCCTGGATCATCAGCATCAGGCAGCACAACCACAGAACTCAAGAGTCCAGCCGAAGAAACCTCTACAAACTCACTCTTCTCCTCTACTCACCCTCCAACCAATAAACGACCAACAAACGCGCAGCAAAACCGTCACAATGCTCGGCAAGATCGCTCTCGAAGAGGCCTACGAGATGGCCGGCCAGGAAGCCAAGTCCCAGCGCGAGGCGGCCCTTTACATCAACCCCAGAGACCGCGAGCGCTACATGCGCCAGATCAGCGACATCGACGACGAGCGCGTCAAGCTCTCGGACGCCCACGGCATCGGCTACACCATCGTCTCCCTCACCGTCCCGGGCATACAGGGCATCGCCGACCCCGCCGAGGCCGAGCGCCGCGCCACAGAGGTCAACGACTGGGCCCACGGCCGGATCAAGGACAACCGCGAGAAACTCGGCGCCTTCGCCTGCCTCTCCATGCACGACCCCGCCCAGGCCGGCCGCGAGCTGACCCGCTGCGTCAGGGAGCTCGGTTTCCACGGCGCCCTGCTCTGCGACTTCCAGCACGCGGGGCCCGGCGGCGAGACGTACAAGTTCTACGACCAGCCCGAGTACGACGCCTTCTGGAAGGTCGTCTGCGACCTCGACGTCCCCGTCTACATCCACCCGGCCGCGCCCACCGGCGTCGTATACGAGAAGCTCTACGCGCAGCGCAAGTACCTCATCGGCCCGCCCCTGTCCTTCGCCAACGGCGTCAACCTGCACCTGCTGGGCCTCATCTCCAACGGCGTCTTCGACCGCTTCCCGCAGCTCAAGGTCATCGTCGGGCACCTGGGCGAGCATCTCCCGCTGGACTTTTGGAGAATCAACCACTGGTTCGAGGACGTCAAGAGGCCCATCGCCGAGGACGAGGGCAACGCGGACCGCATGTGCAAGAAGACCATCTACGACTACTTTAAGCAGAACATCTGGGTCACCACCTCGGGCCACTTCTCCACGCCGACGCTCAAGTACGTCGTCGACGAGATCGGCGCCGACCGTGTGCTGTTCTCGGTCGACTACCCCTACGAGACCATTGAGATGTGTTCGGCCTGGTGGGACGGCGAGGCCGAGGAGGTCAAGAAGGCCGTCGGCGGTGTCGAAAACTACCGCAAGATTGGCCGTGATAACGCCAAAGATCTGTTGAAGCTGGGCAAGTTCCACGACTCCGAGGCACCCGTGTCTTAGAAAAGTGTACCTGCATGATAGCGTAGTAATTTAGCGTGTATGAGTAATTCGGCATTTTGATTGTTTACGTCTTCCACTCGATGTGCGACCCTGCGATCTGGGAGTGTTTGTTATTGCAATATTGACCAGTTGCCAAAATCGATGCCCTGCGTGTTGAACCAGCTCTCGTTGAGCAACTCCGAGCTCATGAAGTCGCCAAAGTCTTGCGCCATGGGCGTCTGGCTCAAGCCGGGAATCGAGCTGAACGGCGGCAGCATGCCGCTCCGTTCAGAACGGACCCCACGGCTGGCTGCTTCGAGCATCGTCAGCCCTATTGTCTGCCATGTCTCCAAGTCACCGTCGCCAATCTTACCCGTCTGCCGGTCTGGCGCCTCTCGCCGCGAAACAGCGGCGACAGATTCGCGGAACTTTTGCAAAACTTCGATACCCTTGGCGGCGGACGCGATGTGCTTTTTGTGAAAGTCGAAAATGCGCAGCGCTCGATCCCACGACGTCTTGGTCGGCTCCGTGTCGAACTCGACCCCGAGACCGGGACACAAAGTAGCCACGACAAGGGTAGACGCCGCAGCGAACGTGACTGGCAAGGGGCGGGTCAGCTTGGCTCGTTGCAAACGCGCGCGTTCATCTTACAGAGCAATACATGCCACGCCGAGTTCTGTCTGACGCTGCCCAGCTTCTCGTACATCTCCTGCAGCACGCCGTGGGCCGTTGCGACGCAGAGCTTGTTCGCCGCGTGGCCCACGCTTTCTCGGAGAGTCGCCGGGGCTGGCACGGCTGGTCTCGGCCGCCCCCCTTGCCGGGCTTCCGCGAGAAGTAATGGGCGCAGAAGCAAAAGCCTGATCCAGAGGACCCTATCCACATGGCGCTGTTAGCAGGTGAGGTACAACGGCCTACGAGCCATACAGAGGCGTTGGGATCCACTCGCCTGGACTTGAGAATGTTCGCTTGCATTACCAGGCAGCCTCTGAGCTCTTCGTCTAAACCGGCAAGATTCGAGTTTTCTTTCAGGTAGTCTGGGAAAGAATCACTCAAATCATCCAATACCGACGAGAGCCGGAGGACGTCATTGAGCGACTCGGTCCTCCGCTCCGAGGCATAGTCGCCGTCGGAGTAAAAGCTGTCCAAAATCTCGTTCAAAACGTCGAATAATTCCAGAGAGCGGACAAAGAAGACTAGATACGATGGTCGGTTGGGCGGTTGTACACCCTCGGCCGTTTCTGACAAGTGCTCGTCGTCGATTGTCGCCGGGGCCGGTACGGAATATCGGCGGGAGAGCAAAACGGGTCTTCCAAAGGTCGTTGCTGTGAGTCTACAACGGATTAGGTCAAAAAGATCCACGAAACAAAGGTGTAAAGGATTCGAAAGCGGCATACCGGTCCAAGGTAAGGCAACAATGCCATACTCGTCTCCTCATCTCTCTCTTGAGTTGATTCCCCGCAGTCATATTGTCTCCTGGAGCATGCAGCCCAAGCCCCTGTGCAACTCGTAGGGCCACACCTATTGTGTTCCAGCATCGGTCTGCATACTGCGTGTAGTGCAGATAGACCCCTCTCAGCAGCAGCAACTGCACAACTTGCAGCGATGACTGGTCCAGCGTATCGACGGAAACAAGTTTAGCGGACTGCTTGTAGAACTTATCCGCCAGATGAACCTGCTTCTCCGCCGAGACTTGGTCCGTCCGTTGAGATCCCAGAGCTAGCACGATGCTCAATGTGGCGCGGAAAACCACGTCTTTGGAACCCCTCTCGGGGCCGTACCCCCTAGTCGGCTGCCACAGCGCCTCGTAAGAAGAAAGGAAGGATGGTCGATGGAGGACCGGGAAGACCGGGTGAACGAACTCCATGAACGACTGGATCAAGCCGTCAGCAAGCCATCGCTCTGGCAGCATGACTGGTTCCGGGAATGGATCGGGGCTTTTCGGCTGTGCCGTAGAGAAGCCGAGCACGGTGGGGGGTCTCTCTTCTGCTTCTTCATCGGGCTCGTCTGCGCTTTTGGCGGACGAGGTATTCGGGCCGGCGACCTGCGTCACCTGTCGGAGGAACGAGATGTTTGACGATGGGCCATAGATGGTTTCGTCTTCTTTGTGGGATGAAGGCCCGGCTAACTGGGTGATGTCCGCTGTGGCGACACCAGTCGGCCGCGGGCTTGGGCCGGTGCTCTTCGGACCAATTCCTCTTGCGGTTCCGGCGTCAATCGGCGGGACTGTGGTGTTTCCCGAAACTTCCGGGCCGAGCACCGGTGAGCTACCTAGGGATCGGGCGGACGTCTGAGGCGCCGGCGATCCCTCCAACTTTTCCAGTCGTCTCTGAAGCCCCGATATCGTTCTGAATTGCCCGTCAATGCCTCTGATCTCTTCAGGGTTTCAAGAGCATGGGAGACTCACGACCTGGTCGAGGTATGCAGGACCGACTCTTGATACGTACACTGGTGTTGCCAACCCTTGGATCGGCATGGAGAACACACCGGACGTGTGCCGTCGCAGCCGGACTTGCGGGCACGGCATGGGTTGCACGCGAGCTGCGTCTTTCGACGTTTCCTGGGCGGGACCTGTACCGGCGCCGACGACATGGCCGTGTTGGTGCTTGGCAGACTGGGGGGGGGGGAGCGTGCGGCAAGGGTGGAAGACTGCAGAAAGAATGACGGATCAGCAGATAACTGCCGAGGATGCACCCCGGGCTGGGCAGCGTGGAGTTGTTGGTCCACTCTTTGTCTGTCCCAGAGATCCGAGATCCGAGTTCCGGTTCTCGACGTTGAAGGGCAGAACACTTGCAGAAGTGACACTGAAGGTTCTTCTTTCTTTCTTCTTCTCTTTTTCTAATTTCTTGGAAACCATCAGCTTTCTGATCACTTCTATTTGTTGTGATCAAACACGTGGGCGCGAGCTATCCCCTTGGGCTGAATCGGTTTCTTAGGTAAAGCTGGACGCTTGAACAAGCGCAGTGGAGTCGGTAAGACGTCATCAGTAGATGTCACGAGAGATACGATGGGTAAAACAACTCGATCCGGTCAACTTTCCGCGGCAAGGACTTGGACCTGTACCGTTGAGTTGGTAAACAACCCCGCGCAAAGGAACAATAGAACAATGGATGGCCCGCTCACAGAGTCACCTTGATGCGGGGAATCATGTTTTCTTTCAAATTGCATTTATCGAATGGCAAGCGATACGATTCTGCGCGGGTCGGCTCCGTTTCCACTCGCTTTTGGCCTCTCGAATCTAGCGGACGTCGGCGCCGCCGACCGAGGGTCCAACGATCAGCGTCGTGCTGCAACTCTTGATGGCTGTCAAATCTACCCATGGGGTAAACTGCGGACGGTCTCATTGGCCCAGCACTCTCCTTCCTACCGTGCGCTCATTGTGACCCGCTCATGAGGTTATTAAAATCACTCGCCGGCTTCGGTCCCGAAGACCGAAGAGGCCTATGTTCCCGTTCAAGCTCTTTCTCCAAGAGAAGAGGAGTCCTGGTGAGAGGCCTGATACGTCGCATTGGCAAGTTATAACTCCACCCACTATTGTCTGGTGGCCGCTGTTGGCGGTACGGACGCGTATTTGAAGGACAAGAGGAACCCCTCCGGAGAGAAGCCTCGTGAATGGAAAGGCGAACAAACTCTCAGTGAACTCATCCGCATCATGATACCAGCACTGGGCCTAGCATCATGGCTCTTGCCAACTCAAGGCTTCGCGTCATCAGACATGAGCACTAATTGCGACGCATTGCCGGACTCGATAACGTCCTCGGTTCCTGGTCTCGGCACCGTCAATGGCGATTTCGTTCCCGCCAATTCCTTGAATGTGTCCAGCACGCTCAACTCGGTTGCCTTCTGCCGCGTTAACGGGAGTGTCCCGTATCCTGAGAACAACACTGTGTTCTTCGAAGTATGGCTCCCAGAAGCAGGCGTATACAACGACAGGTTTTTGGCAGTCGGTAAGTCAAGTCTAAATGACATATCTCCAAGTAGGCACAAAAATGGTCTGACTATTGCAGGCAACGGAGGCATGGCTGGCCGCATAGACTACGCAGCCATGGTTGAGAACGTCAATAAAGGATTCGCAACCTCGGGAGGCGACAGCGGTCACCGAGCCTCGGAAAACAACGACGGCGATGCGTACCCTGGGGGCGTTCACCTTCCATATCTCCACGACCGCAACCAGGTTCTTGCGTGGATCCGGAACTCAATCGCGCTCTTCGCACCCGCAGCCAAAGGCATTGCGAGTCTCTTTTACAACCAATCTCCCCGCTATGCCTACTACAAAGGCTGCTCCACGGGAGGCGCCCAGGGTTTCGCTTTGGCAGAGTTTCACCCCGGCTTGTTTGACGGAATAGCCTCAGGGTGCCCCGGGAATTGGTACTCTCATCTTGCGCTGTCGTTCCTATGGAACCAGCAAGTCACTCTTGTAAGCCGGTGCCCTTGATATGTGCCTCTCCTTGCTCGTGCATGATGCGATGTGCTAATATATCACAGGGCTCGGGTTTCCTTTCACAAGATTCACTGGACTTAATAAAGAACGCGGTCCTTGACAAGTGCGACGCCCTGGACGGGGTCGAAGACCGAGTGCTCGAGAACCCACTAGCCTGCCACTTCAACCTCGATAGTCTAGCATGCAAAGAAGCCGCGGCTGAAATGTCTGCCTGTCTCAAATCAGATCAACTCGCGGCAGCCAGAGAGATCTACGCCGGCCCTCGCCACTCGCAGACGAACACCAGCCTCTACCCGGGATTCGATCCAGGCAGCGAATCGGAATGGATGGTCCAAGAAGGCCGTCTCTCACTGTCCTTCTCTCTTCCGCTGCTTCAAAACATGGTCTTTGATGACTTGGGCTACAACGGCAGCACTTTTGACTGGGCAGCCGATGTAGACGCGCTGGATGAGAAGGTTGGCAGTTTGATTGACGCAATAAGTCCTAATCTTACATCCTTCAAGACGAACGGGGGAAAGTTGCTCGTCACGCAGGGATGGGCCGACCCATTCAACGCGGCGACTTGGCCTATTGATCATCTGGATGAGGTTGCTCGGGTGACAGTCGGGGAAAGAGACGACTGGTTGTCTTTGTTCATGATTCCTGGTAGGTCAATCTTGCGGTAGAGGTTTGAAAGAATCTCCCAGAGAAAGCGAGCTGACGAATTCATCGCGAAAGGGGGTGGACATTGTGGCGGCGCGACCAGTTATCCGCAAGTTCCTGCGAAGCAAAACACCCTCGAAGCTCTCGTTGACTGGGTCGAGAGTGGGGAGGCTCCCAAGGAGCTGCTTGGGACCTTGCCAGTTGACGGGAGCGGGAGGACCAGAAAGCTTTGCCCATGGCCTCGCACGGCTGATTTCATCGGAGGCAATGCCGATGATTCTGACTCCTACACCTGCGGATACTAGATTTATTAGATGTCACGTCTGGAGGCTATACCACATCCAGCTGCTATAAAAACGCACAATCTTGTTCAAACCAGGAGAAAGACTTCATGTAAGCAGAGCAGGTTGGTTGCCTGTAAAGTGACAATACAAATCAACTCATAGCTGAATGTGAAAGCAACGAGCAGCAAACGGCGCTGCCCCTGTTCATCGTTCTCGCTCATCACTGGAGGGTACAAGACTTGAAATGCGAAGCGCACCCACAAGTTTTACCCAAAAGAGTGCCAGTTGAGCATCTTGCATGTAATTATTGTAATTTCTAGCAGAGGTATAGTGAGGCACTTTGTTGGGTAGGTCCTTTCAACGGTTACAATCTTGCTAGGTTATTTGACTCGTCGAGGCCTGGACTGATTAGTTGTGGCGCTACTTCGCCACCGCTGTGCCGCAATTGAGGCCTTTCTCGCCAACTTTGTCGAGGTGGTTTGCTGCCTGGCAAAGTCAGCTGCAGGCTTGACGAGTGTTACATAGTGTCGCTCTGCCGATGCGTAAAAGAACACTTCAAGCTCGTTAACGGCAAATCTTACAAACGGAAGCACTGTTACACCAGCGACCTTTCATCATGTTCCCACTTCTCAAGCTGCCGGTCGAGGTCTTGCAGGAAGTTCTCCAGCTACTCTGTCACCACTGCTATCCAGATATAGTAGATTTCTTTGACTCGGGACACGACAGCTTGTGCGACATGACCGGTAACGAGCTTGAAAGACCCGCCGCCCTGGCCAGCCTATGTCGAACCTCGAGACTCCTGAACGCACTTGCAACGCCGGTCCTATATCACCACCCTTTCGACCATGGAAGCCACGGCTACGATGTTCCTTTCGTGCGAACCATCTTCGAGAGACCGGACCTGGCCAGACATGTCAAGAAACTTCGGTACCGCGATTGGTTTAGTCACTTGGCTCCCAATCCGGAGGAAAAGGCCGCCTACGTCAACGAGATCGCTGTGCCACTTGCACTTGTGCATCTCCGAAACCATTGGCTCTCTAATGGAGGGCTTGTAGCACTCCTTCTTTCCAAGTGCACCGACATCGAGGAACTCGACATAGAATTGTACGCGGAAGGGCGGCAGGTCTTGCCTTTTTCTGCTGCCTGCTCGCTCCCCCGACTGCGCAAGCTGGTGGCATCTCACTGGAATTCATATGAGGGCGGCTTCGACATCGGGTATCTCAACTATGTCTTCTCGGTAGCTCCAAACGTCACCAGCTTCGGTGGCAACGCGGCGAGCGGCGTCCGACCAGGTATAAACATGGGAAACGTCCGAGAGATCAAGTTGACGTGCTGTATGCTTAGCAAGACCGACTTTTCCCTCCTCCTGGAGCATTGCCCGCTTCTGGAAACTCTGCGTTTTGATGCAGGAGAGGGCCCGGATTCCGAAAACGGTACCATCGAACCACGAGCCCTGCAGGATTTGATTTTGGACGGGGCCCCAGGGCTGAAGTGCCTTGAACTGGGATTCCGCTACGCATTCTGGCTCAACCAGCTCGATGGTTCCGGTTTGGCGGATCACAGCATGCTGCGCACGCTGAAGAGAATGCGACGTCTTCAAGAGCTGAGCATCGACACTCGCAGCCTGATGGCCCACGATGATCCGACCTCTCACGAGCGCATCGTCAGACCCGACGGCTCCTGGTATTGGGATGCGACCGACTCTCCGAGCCCGACCCCTTCCGTCCTTATTGACTTGTTGCCCATTTGCATTCGCTCGTTGCGCATAGTCGAGGGTTACGAGGGGTCCTCGAGTCTCGATATGCTGCTGCCGGCAATTCTGCAGCTGGGGAGTGCATGCACGGCCGAGTTTCCCAATTTGAAAGCAGTGTCATTTCCGGGGCTTGACGTAAAGTACGCAGGCGAGGCGAGAGCGGTGTTCGAAAGTCGGAGGGTTTCTTTCAGTACCGACTGATGATGACATTTTCCATGGACAAGTGATGGACATTTGTTTTGGTACTCATCTCACGCATCGAGCAAACTCGTGTTTGGCTACTTTGCCAAAACTCTGCCTTCATTCCCACTCTAGGGGGTAGCGAAGAGGGCCGCGGGCTGCGTGTTGGTTTCTAAGCTTTGAACAGCGGTCAGTATGTATCTCGGGCATGGAATCGCTTGTCACCATCGAACGGAGCAACCCACAGCAAGAAGAAAGTTACAAAAGAAGAAGAAGAAAGGGAGGATACTTATGCCGTACTCCACCGTTGCAAGATAGCTAGGAGTGTCATCGGGCCGCCTTCGCACTAGTGAGAGGGAGGTTGCCCTGGACGGCCTTGAATAGCTGGCCTGTAACATGAAGACAACCACGACCAATCAAGGCGACGTCAATATCATGAATGAAGAATTTTCGCTAAACTGCTGCACGTAGGTATGCCTCCAAATAGCCTAGGCGAGTTACGTGTCACAGCTTCATGTTTCAAAAAGAGAACAGGCCATGTCCCACCCATGTCCAGGGACTTTTTCGTCGTTCTTACGAGTTGTCCGAGCCTGTCGCAACTCCCGAAAGTAGCGCCCCTGAAAACGTTTGGTTTACGGCTATACCGTAGTATGCTTAACCGGGCCAAAACTACGCTACTGCGCCTTGTCCCTTCTGTCATTAAGGAGTCAATGCCTTTAGTAGTCAGGATTAGTCGCCAAGGCCGTCTGGCTGGGCCGCAGGTTTCGCCAGTGACATTCTTACTGCTGTAGGCTGAGGTACATGGGCGGCTCTTCATCTGCTTGACTGCGTCACGGCAGGCGACTTTGAGGTTTGGCTGTCTTGGCATCGGAACCAACCCGCCGGCTGGTGATCTGATGTGGGCTTGCGCGCAGAAGTGCGAGAGCCTCGCACTGATCAGCAGGCCTATGAGTTTAAATGACAAGGAACTCGAGCTGTCTACCAGTGCCCAAACTGCGACAAGGGATCAGCTTCTGGCTGCTCGAAAAGCAGAGTCTCTCATGGAACGACGCCAGGAAACCCTGGCGATTCGACAACGCGGATAACGTCATTCGCTCATCGACTTGCACGGAACTCGATACATCACACTGTTCTATCTGCACAAAGTGGTACGCAGGGACGATTTGACTATGAGCAGTCCCATAGGACAAGACCAAGTGACGGTCGACGAAGGTGGCGTGGCGGAAGTCGTGATGGACTGGTGGAAAAGATGAAGAACCCACAGATATATACAGTAAGACTCTTCTCTACACTGGAGTCGGATTTGAGCCCGTGAAACTGACTGTGTGGGGTGGAATGGTGGATTGACAACTTGTTGGTCATCACCCTGCCTAGGCCATTTTGAGGCTGCAACTAGGGCGAAATGGTAAGCGCCATCTTGGCCTGTGGAAAAGAATCCACGTGTGGTTGGTAAGATTTACGACTTGTCATATATCCAGCCTAGCTGGAAAGCTTCCTGGGCGAAAGAACTTCGGATGTTTAGCTCAGGGGGGGTGGAGGATGATCTCCACGCTGCTGGATCCGAAGACGCAACCTCCCAAAACCTCGGTGCTTCAGTCTAACCAGATTTGTTTGATGATGCTAGGCCCGCACTGGCGTTCGGGATCTACCAGTTCTCCGATGGCGAACTGAACTATGATATCTTGCTGCTCGTTTCTTAACAGGTTACAATTGCCACGCTGGAAGCAACACCGCTAAACAGTGATTCCGGTCTCCTCAACGATCATCACCACCAGCTACTAGGTCCGTTTCAACAGCCATAACTTAAGGATGTATCCTGTTTCAATAGTCTGATTCGGAGGCACAAAATAGACGGTGGCGAGGGTGGCCGCAGCGTCAGGGGCTCCCTCGCCCTACCCCACAAACAATGTCCCGTCGAGGCTGGTTTATGCTTACAGTAGCGCTGCCAGAGGTTTCCCCTTTGTTGCTGCCAATGACATCGGCAGGATTACGCACTCTGGCGCCGACTCCCTCTTCACTTTTAGTGTCTTTGAGTCTACGGACAATCTATCTCAAACTTGCTAGGAGAAGGGACGATAGTTCTGTTCCGTAAACGATTCCACCGGCATGCCTGATTCCTCTCTTGGGAAATGGACATGCAAGTGAACATACCCGAGATGCACTTGCGCGGCGGAGCCGAAGCGTGGCCGAGTTTATTTAAAGGTTGTGGCGGCGTCCCTCCTCCGTCACGACGTTCGAGTTTATACGGCATCAAGCTTCATTCTCTGCTCCCCTTTCCGCTCATTATCTTTCATTCTTTACGATTTCGACTCGACGTCGCTCCATTCTTTTCACATCGCTTTCAACCGCAAACATGAAGGCCACTTACGTTCTCTCCGCCGTCCTCGGGCTGGTTTCCTCGACCACCGCCCACTACACCTTTGACAAGCTCCTCGTCAACGGTGCTCAGCAGGGCGGTGACAACACCTACATCAGGAAGCACCAGAATGGCTACATGCCCACCAAGTTCAAGAACGTCCCTTCCGGCTCTATCTCGCCCACCAATGCCGACTTCACCTGCAACAAGGGTGCCGCCGCCGCCCCCAAGGTCTTCACCGTCAAGGCCGGAGACAAGGTCGGCCTGAAGCAGGCCTTTGGTGGCACCGGCATGCTCCACCCTGGCCCCTCTCAGGTCTACATGACCCCCGTCAGCAACGCCGCCTCCGACAAGGGTACTGGGGACTGGTACAAGGTCCACCAGTCCCTGCTCTGCACCGCCGGTAGCCCCGAGTCCCTCCGCTCCAAGGCCTGGTGCAGCTACGGCGAGGACAACGTCTCGTTCACCGTCCCCGCGACCATCCCCAATGGCCAGTACCTCGTTCGCGGCGAGCACATCGGCCTCCACGGCGCCCACGACGGCCAGGCCGAGTTCTACTACGCCTGCGCTCAGGTCGAGGTCACTGGAAACTCCGCCACAAGCATGCCCGGCGCTGGCGTGAAGATCCCCGGTGTCTACACGCAGTCTGACGCTCCCGTCAACTTCAGTGTCTGGGGTCGCTCTACCTCCTACGACGCTGCTCCCGGACCTGATGTCATCCCCGGTGGAACCATCCGCGGCAGCGCCAACGGTTCTTCCGGCGACAAGTCTACCACCGTTGCCGGAGGCAGCTCCGGTTCATCTTCTCAGGCTGCGGGCTCGTCTGCGCCCAAGCCTGCCGCCACTCCGGACTGCTAGATGCCGCTCATTGCCAGTGTGTAATGGTGTGCTGCAAGACAGTTTCAGGCAAGCATCAGGCATGATCCTACAGCCGTTGTCATGCCTAACCTTCACCAGGGCCAGGGTCCTGCGTGGATACTTGAACGATGGTGTCGAGTTTGCTTTGAATCATAGGCTCGAACTTATTTTCTTTGTCATGCCTCTGTCCTGGGAGATTCCAGTAAGAGCTTGGTTTATTCATTTGTATATAGTTCGCTGCTGGCAACAGCGGGTGCAAATAAGAATCGAATTGACTTCGCAACCTCTGCCCCACCTATGCCGCAAGGTTTCCTTTCGTGCTGCGACCCTTGATTGTTGTACGGTTGGCGGTCAACTATGAGTTTTGTCGAGATTGGATGTTCGTCTGAGGAGTTTGCTCTGCCGCTCCAGGAAAAGAACCTTGGGTCGATCCGTTTCAAACGTAAGTCGCTTATCCTTCATCATCCCAATCGGACGATCAGGTGCCTCCCTCAACACGCCCTTGGTCCGAGTGCCACCCGATCGTACCACATGTTCGTACCACTTGTGGATGTTGTAAGAAGACCGAAGCGTTTCAGCCATCATGACCTCGACCGCGCACCATCCACGATCATAGTAGTCGTCGTCTACCAGACTGATCATAGCATCACATTGCGCGATAATCATGGGCAGTGCCGAAACACCCGCATTAGGGTCATCCTGGTTGACGCATGCGTGATCCTGTGCCCACAATGAGTAAGTATTCTACTTTTATCGCTCACTCATATCGGGAAGAGGTTACTCCCTTACCATCCATATTCCGAGCTTTTCCTTGTGCATTGAAGGATTGAATCGAAGGTACTCCTCGATGGCGTCAATCATGCGGAGATATTGAGTGTGGTTGTCATCGTCAGGGGATTTTGCCCCTGGTGTCTTGTTGATCCATCGATAAGAAATGAAGACAACCTTCTCCGCAGCTCGTCCGCTCTTATCGGACGATCTAGAGCCGAACTCTTTAACCAAGCCGTCGTCTGAGCGCGGAAGCCTTTTGAAGTCAAGGAAGTCAGAATACCACATGAACTTCAACCCGTCAAACCCATCCCTCTTGGTCTCGTCGGCATCAAGTGCTTCAGCGTAAGCCTTCCTCAACTTCGACAAGACGTTCTGGCCTCCATTCAGAAGCACAGGACGGAGCTTTTCTTGGAAGAGCTCTCGGTACCCCTTTCGGAGTCTCGCTTCCGTTTGCTGGTTTTGGATATTCTCTTCCGTGCTCTTTCGCAGTCCTTCCAAGATGACGTTTTCCGTCATCACGTCTCCGTTAAAAACCGCATGATCGAGAGCGGTGTATCCCTGCTCATCGACGATATCAAGGTCTGCCCCGATGTCCACCAGCTCCTGCAAATAACCACGATGCTCTTCTGATGGCTCTTTGGCGAAAGCGATCGCCGGAGAACACGTTCCAGGTATGTTGAACAGACTTAGAGCCTCCTTGTGTCTTCCGCCCTTAATGAGTGCCCGACCGTGAAAGAATCGAGTCATGGCTTTGACTGTAACATCTTTAGAGTTTTCTGTCATTTCGAGAGCCTCTTTTGAGGCGGTGATGGCCTCATCGACATTTCCGCTAGTGTAGTGACAGATCGAGAGCCTGCAGAGTCCGATAGTCTTCCAGGTTTCGAAGGTTTGCAGCCAATGCATCGAACTCGAATTGTCTGTTTGCACAGGGGTCTTCCGTATCAGATCATCCGCAAGGTCCACTCGTTCTTTGAGTTGCGCGATCGCCATATGTAGCAACTGTTGATCGCCGTCTTGTTGGGACAGCTGATAATTGACCATTGCCAAGTTTCCGACGGCGCGACAAAGCTCGCGATCGGCCCCCAACTGCTTCGCGTTCTCATATTGTTCGTTGAAGGCACTACTGGCGTCCTTGAGCATGCCAAGGTGTCGATAACTTATTCCGAGCTCTCCGCTGAACTCGACTCGCTGGATGCACGGCTTCAACCCGTTGATGGCTTCTTTCAAGAAGCTCTTTGCAGAATCATACCGGCCAAACCTTCTGTTCACGCTGCCTATTTCACCAAGAACGAGGTGCCTGTAGAATGCTGCGTTAGGGAATGACTTGTCAGATTCGCAGAGACTGAGTGCACCGTTGAAGGCGCGTAGCGCATCCTCCCACTCGGCCTTCCGTGCGTGTTCTCGACCTTCTTCGATCAAGATCTCCCAGGAGCGGATAGCTTCTACTGCCTCCACAATCTCTTGAGGCGTGAGGATCGTCGGAATGACAGAGGAACTAGAGCAATTCCCATTCAGGGGGGCTAGGACGGCGGTGTCCTCTGCGGAGCCACTCGTGATCTCGGAGAAGCAAAAGGTCGCATAAACAGTATCGGGGTCTACTTGGGACGTATAGAAGGTGTCCCCGGGTAGGGAGTAGGCTGCATTCCTGGTGTGTGTTTTTGAAGCAACTTCCTGAGCTCGAAAAAGCTGGCCAGTATTTTCAACAATGAGATAATCTTGGAGCTCCGCGGAGGTAGTGTCATGGCTTTGCGCTCTGCTCCCACTCCAGGCGAGCGTATACCTAGCATGAGTAGCCTGCGTCGGATCCATTACAGGACTGGCCTGATAGGTGTGGTTCCGGCCTTCTCCTGCAAGCGTCCAGCTATGAATATGTGTTTGGCTTGAATGCAAGTTGGAGTCTGTATTTCCTCGATTGAACTCAGGTGTCCAAATATGAAGGCGAAAATGTTCGTCTAGTATTCCGTCCGCGTAAAGATTGCATAGAGAGACAGCCACGAAGCCTTGTGCGCTACGGGACGCAGAAAAGCCTCGAAGGGGCGCATGCCTGCTGTATAACCTGATCGTATCGCGTGCAATGTCCCAGCATTGAGTAAGCTCAGCGGCGGAGACCTCTTGGCTATTGCGTGTCGCTTCGCGTAGATAGGACACCACGAGAGCCAATTTTGCAAGCTGGACCACCCTCTCGTCCTTGCTAACTGGCAGGGTTTTGTAAACTGCCGCTTTCCAGTCCGTAAAAGACCCTTCGATTACTCCAACGGATGAGATCCAATCTTCGAGTGTGGCGGTGTCAGTTGCCGGGGTCTTGGCAGCGGCTGCTACTCCTCCCAAGACCTGTAACAACGACTTTTGAGTAGTCCGCATACCGAGTTTCTTACGGACTTTGCGTAACGATTGAAGCGAAACGGAATATAATGCACCGAAAAAGGCTTGCGGCGCGGTTTGCCACATTCGGTATGCGGAGAGAAGTCAAATCGATGATGTTGAGGTCAAAATCTTCATCTGAGGCGTCAGCAGTCAGTGCGGAGAACATAAGGCTCCGCCCTCGCTAGGCGAAAGACACCGATCATTCATTGCCACTCTGTGGCAGCCTACTCGAGGCTTTCAAGTAAGGCAAGTATCATGCTGACTGCATATGCAATGCATAGCTTAGTCGGTACTCTTGCGATGGTCTAACCTATCAAGCTGTAGGACCTTAGTTCAGTATCTGCCTATTGGGTTGGCGGATCCGCTATCAGGTGGAACGCTCACGAAGTACACAATGGACACAGCCACGCTCCGGCTGCTCAAGAAGGGAAGTGATACATTATGAATGGGCGATGCAACAAGCTTTCAGCATCCTGCAAGCTCTACCATATAACATCCTCATATTTGTTTTTTGGGGTGCGGCAGATGTGTAAGAATTACCCTGAGGTAGGATCATCAGTTACTACTTTCGGGACTTGTGTGTAAGTGGTAAATCGACATGCAAGTATACTTACACGTGCAGATTTGATTATTCTCACGGTCTAGACATAAGTTGACCTTATCCGACTAAAGTCTAGAATGCGACCTTCCTTATCGAAAGTAGGAACGACACAAATAATATTCATGTTGTTATGCAATAACTCGGAGGCCCACAGGAGAGTTGTAGACAGCATGGGATATCCACATAGAATCGAGAGATTCTTTTAGTTGTCTGCGGCAATATCAGGAGAGGTTTTGCTGCGCCACAGGCGTCACACCGAAGCAACCATGCTTCATGATATATTCGCTGTTCTCCGTTGAAAGACCCACGAACAAGTTATTGCGCTACTGCTGACGGGGATGTCAACATGGGGCATTCCACTCGCCATCGAAGTTCGTTGTGTCAAAGTGTTCTGGAAACAGCTGGGGTGCGTCGGGAAGACAAGGTCATTGAAATATTCCGTAATGCGGGCATCAGCTGCCGCCCATAGGTGGAAGGAAATCAGTTATATTCTCTATTCCTGCGGAATAATCAGAGCTCGGCGTAACAAGAGGTTGACAGCAAGATCTCGCAGCTAGCGATCGAGTCAAGACCGGGACGAAATCCGGGCGACATAATGGACTAAGGTTATGAAAGTCGCGATAACACCCCGCTTTATTCTCCCACCACGTCACTGCACAGTCTATGGACGACCATATGTCAGCGCATCGAACTTAATGACCCAGCCTATTCCCTGTTTGATACTTCCTATTGAGAGGTTTCTGGACGCACAACCCTCTCGACTATCGCCGTCGTCCCGAAATCCGTCGAAAGCAAGTACCGCAGCGTCGTTTGCTAGCGGTAGAGCACACACTACCGCGATTTCAGACTCGTCGCGGCGACTCGGTGATGTGGCCAGCGATGTGTGGTCTAGCTGAACCAAGTAATAAAATGCGAGATAGACGGGCTCGATTGACACGATTTGGCTGATAACACAAGCACATGTTCGCGGTGCCTGCAGGCCAAGCTCAAGCTTGACTTCCCGCTCGTTGACAGCGCACACATCTTAAGACTCGTGATTGCAACCAGGCCGGCAACAATCATAGCTGCACCGACGAACTTCATTTGATCAATGACTGGAAATGCCTCATTCCCCGGCACCCGCCAGTACGGCAAGATGACAAATGTAACACGGCATGTCGAGGTAGAATATACCCGCTGTGACCCGTCAGGCTTTCTGAAAACTTGGCTCCGGGCCCCAGCTTGACAACCCCGTCAACCTTTAGTCCACCTTGCACCTCGCCCGGTATGACCTTCTTCCTCAACGCCGCATTGCAAAATCATCACTAGAAGGATGGACAGAGATGATGTATGTGGTCCCAGGACATAGGCAGCAGTACATCAATAGACAGAATCTACCTTCTTCGCCCTTTGTCCCATATATACGGGATACCTGTTCCAACGAAATTCAAAAAATCAAATGCAAGAATTAATAATCCTAAAATAGTAATCCTACTACTGCATAGTAATCATGACACTTTCCAAATAGACTTGTTAGATACATCCCAACATATTCGTTGCACACACACAATTTATCACCCTGGTAGCAAAGCCGAAAGGGTCACTGAAGCTGGATACAAATACAGTCCTGATTTTGTGTCTCATTCTCCTTGAAGCCCATACATTCGGTCCACATGCCGCCAGCGGGTCAGGGCAACCGATTGAGCTACAAAGCACATAGGAGCGGTTCAGTAGTTGACCAGGGCGAAGTTCAGGATCAGCTCGCCAACACTATCCGTATTTAGACTATAAGGGACCCAGAAGAGTCTGCTGATAGTTGTAAATCATTGGCTACGTGTTCTTGAAAAGTAAACCATCAAGGACTGGCCCTCGTATCTTCTGATAAGACTTTATACCCACTTAGTTATCCTGAGTCCACAACCACTAAGGAACCTGGTCAAAACTAACTTTTGAATCATTCGTCTGCATAAGCCTCGGTGATGAGAAAGATGCCACAATATTTTCCGTTTTCAAGTCAGAAGAGCCTAGTTCAATACGGTTGATCTCAAGCTATCAGGAGGCTCCCGGGTCTTCCAGAAATCCGACTCAGCTCGTACTTCACAACATAATAGACTATTACAGGCTCACAGTCTTTAAGAGCCAAAACATCCACAACAGCTACCAAGTAAATCGCCATTCGATTAAGACCAAACAGTGTGTCAGATTTATTCTCACAGTAAGTCTTCAACTCACTAACCTCCTCTTAGAAAATGATATCTGCAATTCTCCTCGCCGTTTTTTCTCTCTCCCTCACTGCCCAGACTTGCTCTGGCTACAAATACTGCCACTACTATGACTCAAATGGCCTTCATGACGACGCGACAACCACAGTGTGCAATAATGCTGGATACCGGCGAGTGTGGAATAAAGATCCAAAGGCCATTGAGTGCTATTACTATAGCGAGACACTCTTTAATAACATAGGGCAGAGCAATTGCGGTATGAAAGATCGCTGTATCCAGACTAGAGCAACTGGGAAAGATTCTAGTTGTAGGGATAAAGTTTGAATTCTCCATCGAGTGCCAGTTGGCGTAGATACGTATATCTCCCTCCCACTCCCCCTATATGGCTTCCCCCTTTCAATAGGAAAATACATACCATACGTCATATCTTTAACGAGTTCGCTCCATACGCAATATTACACCATCTACTAAAACCATGGGTTCGCCCTGTGCCATATAGTCTAGTTCGAAATCGGTTTCCGGGGTTTCACTCCGATGATTTTTAGTTCAAGGATGTTTGTGGATCCTTTTGCTGACAAGCTACATGGCGATACGTGGGTGGAACTTAGCAAACAGCTGAAATCACCCGCAGTAAAAGCCAGAATTGGCTCTTTGATTATATTGTTTCTGACATCATGGAGTCTAGTTGGTGCAAGGTCGGATAGGTAGGTAGTCAGGTAAGGCAACCGCACTTGATCAAGGGGGCATAGTGGCTGGTTGCATCCTCATTGAGACTTGGGTCCTGGCCTGATCTCAGGGGAGAAAGCTCGGCCACTTGCATCGTCAGCTGAGGGAGGAAATCACCCAGCTGCTGCCGTTGTCGTGTTCGGGGAAGTCTAGGTGGCTCTACTCCTCGCAACAGACACAGAAGCGCTTGGATTGGCACATCCCCCTTGAATATAGGTGCGGTTTCTCAATCAACTGCCCAAGAATCGTATGATCTGGAACGAGGAGAAAATAGTAATGATCAATACCGCCATAGGCAAGGGTCTCGTTGCAGCATCCCGTCGGGTGCTGGTTTGCACTCCGGGTTTCCGACTTCTCCACGGCTATTGGACTTTTTGGGCAGCTGGGAAGTTTTCCGGTGTTTCGAAGCATTTAGGCGCATCACTGAGAATGATTCTTCAGTTGCGTTGTGGTTGTGCTGGGCCTTGAAAACCGAATTTGGGGGCCGAGTTGATAGCGGTCATATGTGGGTGAGCAGTTGGGTGAGGCAACTGCACTGTAACAACGAAGTGTGACGCCACTGGGGCTGTTACAATACTGCTTTTTCATCTTCTGATTGGATCGTGGCTAGGATCTGTCACAAAAAGCACTGTTGGCGCTCCACCGTCGATGTCGGTTGAGTTGAGGAACCAACCTACGGCACGGCGTCTTGGCGAAGAGGAGGTCGACGCACCCATTTCTTCGTCTTTGGTACCTGGTGATCTTATCCTTTGAATATTCCTACTCGACATGGAGAACTTCTTCGAGTAGCCAACCATTGTAGAGAAATACTCGGACACACCCCTACGCCAGAGATCCTCATATTCAAACAAAACTACCATGTTGACACCTTCTAAGCCTGCGAGGAGATCTCGCCGCCACAAGCCTACGCCCCAGCAATTGGTGGAAGCCATAGCCAAAGATCATGGGCATGTACCCGAAGCCGACTTATCGAAGATTGGGGCAATAGACCCGAACCTCCGTCGAGATGTCGAGGAAGCCCTGCTGCAGAAGGACCGACACATCGGGTCGTCGGTATCGACGCAAGTTATTCATTTTGAGCATCCAAGCTTCGTCTTCGAACGCCGGCTGACTAGCAAGTCTCCAAAATCAGACTTGCGAAGAATCTTTACTCTAGCGACGCTCGTTTCGTCTTCGAGCTCCTTCAGAATGCCGATGATAACAAATACACTGTAGCAAAGGGCAATGGTTCTGTGCCGTGCATTGAATTCAGAGTGTTCCGCGACCGAGTCGACATTGAGTGCAACGAGGATGGCTTCACGCCTGATGACCTCAAGGCCATCTGTGCTATCGGTCAGAGTTCAAAACAGGCGCTCAGGGATACATTGGGGAAAAGGGCATCGGCTTCAAATCGTTTTTATGGCAGCTTGGAAAGTCCACATCGTCTCCAATGGTTTTTCGTTCTGCTTCGCCCACCGTAAAGGTGATTCGGGGATGGGCATGATAACTCCCGTTTGGAAACCGCACGACGGCGAACAGGATATGAGTGGCTTGAGTCGCATCATATTGCACCTACATGACCACAAAGGCATTGTTGCAGCGAAGAAGCAACGGCGCGACATCGAAAAAGAATTTGAGGATCTACCGGATACGGTACGGTTGTTCTTGAGGAACCTGCGCCGCATCGGAGTCAGGTTCCACGATAAGAACGACAAGGAGACCAAACGTGTAGAATACTCTCTCCATGAGCAAAGTCTGGCTGTTCTGCGGAAAACTATATGGCGACCGGAACTCGGGCGTTCTGACGGGGAGGTGACCGAGAAGATGTACCACGTTACAAGGCACATTGTCCAAAACCTTCCACCGAGCAAAATCGGACATACTCTGATGACAAAAACCGCGCGGACGCCGAATCCGAAGTCATCTTGTCATTTCCTCTCACATCAAATAGTATTCCAGTGGTTGAGAACCAGTCAGTGTTCGCGTTCCTTCCGATGAGGCCCATGGGCTTCAAGGCAAGTTTAAATACCCAGCATCACCTATCTTGCTGAGTGTAACTCTCACTGACTACAATTTTCACCTGCAGTTTCTCATTCAAAGTGATTTCGTAACCAACGCCAATCGTGAGGGCATCGTTACAACATCTCCGCGAAACGTGGCCATAAGAAGCGGCATCGCGGCGTGCTTTATCAAGGCTGTCGGGGAGTTTTGCCAACACCCCACACTTCAATTCCAGTGGATGAGGTGGCTTCCGCAACGAGCAGGGTGTCCATGGGACAACTTCTGGGTCGGTTTGCTTGATGACATTCAAACTCGCATGGAGCAAGCCAAGACCCTCAGGGCTAGGTGCAGTGGCAGTCTCAGGGAAATCCAACCCATTCGGTGGTTACAACTGGGTTGTGCGGATTGGAGCGGCGATCCCTTGTTTGCCGATATCGAACCCATGATGTACGTCGCCAAGGAATATCGGAACGCGGAGTTGGGCCTGTTAGAGCTTTACGGTTTGAGGTGGTTGTCTGTTGAAGAAAGAATTGCTCGAGTAGAGATGGATTTGAAGCAACCGGATGATAAATCACGGATGAAAAGTCTATCGGCAAGCTCGCACTGGCACTCTTTGGCATCACTGATGCTGCAAAAGCTTCTTGATACTGCTCTGCCTCAGCACTTGGAACGACTACACGGCTTACGCATCATACCTCAGACCTCTGGCCGTTGGGTCAACTGCAGCGAAGGTCCCATCTATTTTTCTCATTGTCAGGGTGGCCTCATAATCCCTGGAATCCTCGGTTTTCGATTACCTAGTCTTAAAGCCTCTGGTCATAAGGAGAGGTACCAACTTTTCAAACGATTGGGCGTTCAAACTGCGCCAGTGGACTTTGTCCGGAGTTCCATATTCTCGGTACCGGTGCCGCTTTTCAAGAACGACGCTACCTTGGCCTCATCTGTTGGTCGTTTGCAATACCTATATTTATCACATGGCTTAAAGGCGGATAACGAGGAGCCTTCGGCATTTGCCAGAATTTTCATATTCGACCATCGTATGAAGATATACGACACCTGTCAGGAAGACGTTTACTTGGTAGCCAACTCTCCCTATGGTCCCAACGAGCTTTTGCAACCTACTACGGGGAATCCCGAAGGCTTCTCAGTACCATTTATCCACAGTCGCTATTTTAAAAATATTCCAGGGAAGCCTGAGGGAGTTGACCAGGACTGGGTTGAACGGCTTGAAAGCTGTCTGCTACTGCGTTCCCGTCTTAGGTTGACGGACCCGAAGATGCCAGCAAAACTATCTGCGGAACTTGATCATGTTCGAAAATTTCGGCCAAAGAGCTTTATTGGTGCACTCGAGCATCATTGGCCACTACTCAGCGAAAATGATGAGCGACGCTCTGCGTTCCTCCAGAACCTCCGGGCAATGAGTGTTACTTGTCAGGATGGCAAAGAATACAGACTGTCCCAGACACTCTTGCCGCTGTCTGAGCTCGAAAGTAAGTGCAGATTTTACGTTGGAGACTCTAATATCAAATTCCTCAACATCGAAGGTGCTCTTTCTTTATCCTCGTATCGGCCGAAATGGGGGTTCTTGGTCGATGATCTTGGTGTAGGTAGTCGGGATGACGTAGACTTTTATCCGTGCGTCCTGGATCGTCTCATTCAGACAGAGCCCAAGTCTGAAACCGAGCACAAGGTCTTGGACTTATACGAAAAGATCCAGCTTCGTTGTCAGGAGTCTGAGCATAAAGAGGTCACCAGGGAGAAGGCGAGGTAAGAAAATCCTTTGTCCGTTCCTGGGGCAGAGCTGAGTCTAGGGTTTGGTCAAGTACTGACAGGCAAACAGACAGTTCCTCGGCCAGAGATGCAGTATATTGAGCTCGAAAGCATTCGAGTCGGAAATGGATCCCCACTTCAGAAACGCGTCAAAATGTCGCAGCAACCAGTCAAGCTGGACAAGACAGAATATTGCGCTTGGTCGGCTCCAGGAGACCCATACCACTACTCGGCTCTGGAGTCTCAATATTGCACCAAGTTCGGATGCTCCGAAGATCAGATGGAATCGTTGAGAAGATGATTCCGGTCGACGTTGGGCATCGGCAACTGGACCTATTCTCATTGTTTGAAAGAGTTGAGCGCAATGACAGAGCTAAACATTGACGACTTCGATTGGATCCTCCAGCTGTACAACTTTCTCGATGAGGAGAGCAGCACTTTATCAGAGGCACAATTGAATGAAATCAGGTGAGATATTTTCCTTACAGGAACTCAAACCTTACTGACATTTATCTCAGAGATAATTTCCAAGCCAAACCTCTCATCCTTGTTCCAGACGGAGCAACGCCTCGTTGGTACACTGTGGCTGAGTGCCTGTGGTCCAGCGCCACAAAAACCAAAGGTCGAGTAGCTCGCAACGAAATCTACCCCGAGCTAGAAGACCTCTTCGTCGAGACTCTTGGAGTGCAGAGGCTGACTCTTGAGATGGCATACAATGAACTTGTCAGGAAGGGAGAAATGGCTGTTTTGCCATCCCTCGCCGAAGTCAAGGAGACAATTTGGCAATTAAACACACTTCTCCAAGCGGCGAATTCTTTCCCAAGTCCGCAACCGCTGTTGGAAAGTAAAGTGTTCCCCGTCAAGTATCCGAATGGTTGCGTGGTGCTGGAAGCTGCAAGCGCGCGATTTGCCATCGTGGACCGCAAGTCGTTGGCCGAGGTATTCGCTTCCAAAGCTAAACTTGTCGACTTTACTCTGGATGAAGTCCACAGGCTGGAAGCCTTTTTCTCCTGGCTGGGGCTCAGCTCTAGGTATCTTTCCTCGTCAGTCCGAGAGATTTCAACTGTGGCAGGCAGTTCCCATGATCGGCTGCGCAACCACCATAGAGATGTTCGGAAAAGGGCACATGCCTTGTACCGGTACCTACAACCCTCCTCATTATCACTCATGCCCAACTAACCTCCGGTACCCATTGCAGAGTTGCGGTTCATTACGATAGTCCACGTGTGAACGATGCCTCTGACCTGTATCACACCCTCAAGGCGGCGGAAGTTTACCAGACCAACGGAATTACCTCTGAAGTGCATCTCGTCCAAGACGGACGGTTAAATGTTCATCTCAAAGAGACGAGTGAGCTTCACATCCGAGAAGGCAACGGAATATTACAGGTCTACGTTCCTTTCGACGAAACAAAACAGGGATTCTGCTACCATTCGAGTCTCCCAAGACGACTCTTGGAGTGGATGATGACAGAACCAGATACACAAATCTGCGGCGAGATTCATCACCGGGCCATTAGTACGATGAACTCTGCTCTCAACGCGCCTATCGACAGCTTGGCTCAGATGCTTGAAGCAGAGGGCATTATTGATATCGATGGTTTTTTGGAAAGCGATGCCGATGAGTCCGATGAAGATGAATTGTTGGAAACCGTCAACGACCTGGAAGTGTCTTCTAGGGGTCTTGAGTATGTTGCAATGAGATCTCGAGAAAGGGAGACTGCAATGTCGATAAGAGACACGCCTTCAACCGAATCTGCGACAGACCTTGAGGGCCTCACTCCCGATTCATGTAAATTGCCAGACATGGGAGTTCCTGAGCAGCTTACCAGCGCAAAAAGTTCAACAAAAGCTTCTGTACCGAATTCTCCTTCCCACCACACCAGTCGAAACAGCAGAGCTCACGAGCCTACAGCCTCTCAGCGGACTAATATGTTCGACGTCGACTATCTTAGGATTCTGAATAGCGTCATAGCTGCGGCTCATCGAGTGCAGTTTCCCAGCAGCGGTGCATTTGAGATGTCTGCTCTCTTGAGCTCGCTTCCTGATGTGAATGAACGGTCGGAAAGAGGGTTGGGGGTTGCCGTGTCTTCTTACTCCAGAGCAATCCCGGAGAGAGACATGAAGATAGGCGCTGCTGGAGAGTTATTTGTGAGCCGTTCACCATATTAGACCTGATAAGAAACTCTGGTTTCTCGTACTCTTTACTAACTTGCTGCAGGTTTTCGAGTCCATTTCCCGTCTCGAACCGGCACTGCCAGGGTTCGGCAGAGATAACTAGCAGAGCGTGATCCGCAAATATGTCACCGTGCATCCCGCATACGCCTCCATGGCGCCTTGGGAAGGACGTGAAACGGCAGACATAGTCTACAATGACCAGCATGGTGTGCTTACAGAGCTTCTTATAGATAGGGGCTATCTGGAGGAAGCTCTGTGGGTTGGTAAAAAGCCGCGTTACTTGATTGAGGTCAAGACCACGACCGGCCATGCAGCAACACCCTTCTACATGAGCAAGTACCAGTACAACAGGGTAAGTATTTTCAAGTAGTTTTAACGTGATCTAGGCATCAAGAGGTTTTACTGACGATGCGCTCAATGCAGATGAAGAACAACACAAATGCGGAACGCTCACAGATGGAGTCTCCGACGCTCTACATAATCTTTAGGGTGCTCAACGTGAACAGCTCGGCAGTGGACATGAACGTTTACGTGGATCCGTACGCATTGCAGCAAGAGGGGAAATTGATATTCACGGAAGAAACTTGGTCGGTGATTCCCAAACAAGCGCGGTCTTGACCCGGTCGCGTGGCGCCGCTGATCATTCATCGCTCGGTGATATGTTGGTTTCCCTCTATAGGGCCGTAGCAATACTTCACTCCTTTCCATCAAGAATTGGACTCCAACTTTTGTGAGACTGGTTGGAGATGTTCTGATGATTGATGCCCGAGAAAAATACCGAAGGAAATAAGACAAGGGAAAAAATCGGGCGTAGTAAATTTAGAAGAAAAGTCACCATGAGGGAGGGTGATATTGAGCGACAACCCAAGAGCAGGCACAACATCAAAGACTCTGCGATTTAAGAACTATGGATACTCAACGGGACAGATCTTGGTACAGGGGTGTCTTAAAGTCAACTTGTTGGAGAAAATCTCAAAGACCGGAAGTGATTCCAGCTCATCTCAGATGAATGACAGATGCCCCATATCCCTCGTTAAACATGTTGCCAGGTGAGACGAGGATGAGTCGGGTTGAGAGAAGGAACATTAACCCCAAGACCTGACTAGTTCTCGATTCGAGCTTCGGCAACCAGTTCTCGTGCGACTTCCGAAGCTCTCCGAAAAGCGCTCGCTCTGGCCGGAGCAGTTATCGACCCGAATATCAAAGAGACTCCCGAGACTTGAACGACAGTTACCTGGCGTCGCGCCCGCAACCCGCAACATTGCCGACCGGCTCGGGGCGGACCCACACATGCCCGCCGGGCGGCGGGTCCAGGCCCTGCAGCCACTTAGAGATAGGCCGCCGGCGTGCGCGCGCACAGGCGCAGGCGCCCACATGCGCCCTTTCTCGGCCGCCCTCCGTCGATATCGCGCCCCCCCTCGTCTCTGCTCCCACCACACAATACCTATCCGAGATGTATGTAAATTGCTATCGTCATCCCATCCGCCCGGCCCCGGAGTTCCAGATCGTGCAGATACTACGTACCCAGCCCAGACACATGCCACGCACTCAAAGTCCCCTGCCTGGCGGAGACACCGTGCCATATCCCGCGCTGCCGGCTGGAGGCGAACATGTGCGCCCAGACTTGGCATGGAGCTGATCTATCGCTATCGTGGTGTGGTTGCCGGCTTTTCGCTTACGATGCGATAATTCGAGGTGTGGTTGGGTATGGGTTCTCGACTAGCTCTATCAAACATCCAGATGCCGTTGACGTGCCTCTTATGCTACCTGTCTAGTCATTACCACCCATGTCCAACAGGCGCAAGGTCGGTGCTGATGCTGCTGATGCGTGATGTCATGGGTAAGGTGAACGGATGCCCTCCCACTGCTGGAGATATGAAGTCTCGCTCCCCGGTAACGGGAAGCGGAAGCCCCTTCGACGGCATGCGCGCGGGTGCTTTGTGCAATGTACGCGAGCAGTTCTGCCGACAGAGCGAGCCAGACAAGACGCCTCCGTCTACCGCTTGCACTTGCCATCGGTCGTGGCGCGCCTCATTGCCAAATCGTTATCAGTCGCGTGGTAGCGAACACGAGCGGCGGACGTGGCGTCCTTCAGATACACGAGTCAGTCCTCCGACGTCAGCGAGATGAGGCGAACAGGTTCTGGTATGCCTTTGCATCCTTCATCTCGATATTGGGAGGCCTTCAGTAAGCACTCGAGAGGCACGTTGGCACGGTTGGGACTCAGAAAGGGGGAGGGGAGGTCCGGAAAAGCAAACAAGGAACAACCTTTGGTCGCCAGGTCCAAGTGAGACTTTCGAGCTCCGGAGATAGGAATGTGGTACCCAAGAAGCGTTGCTGCCGGGCTGCATCATGCACGAGCCGCCCCCCATCTCGGAGACCCACGGAGACTCTGAATAATATCCTCATGTCCTCCCATCTGTGGTCTTGGCAAGCGACAGGCTGACAGGCAATCCGGGGACGAGTTTGACTTTCACCTTCTCGACACCCCAAAAATCAACGTACGTACGTACGGATATTCAGCATGCTCGCTTCTTGTGTCTCGTTGCTTGCTGCCCGACATCCGGAAATGCTGCAGGTGTGACAGGCTTCTAGCGCGGAGGGCCATCCTCGGCTGGCGCGTGCTTGTCTGCGGCTTTCTTTGTCCTCCGAATGCCATAACTGCCGTGCCGTCGAAAATTTTTTGCAAGCCACCCCGATGACCGGACGCAAGACCGCGCCGAAGATTTCCAACGCAAGCTTGCTGGCGGACTTACTGCAGGAATCCAATGATCTCCTGGCAAATGGTTCACGCGGTGCTAGCTTCCGAGTCCGGGGTCGCCCCCGGGAAAGAGTCCCAAAGACGGAGCTAGACTGGCATGCCCAGACACACGGCAGCCAGGCCTTTGAGTCGTCGACTGTCGTCGACCGGAGTGCGTCCGGCCCTCTGATTGGGCGAGGCGTTATCTCCCCCGCCGGCATTTACTAATTGACTTCACCCAAACGCTTAATTGGGGTTGATTTGAAGGGGGGGGAGGACAGCCGCCGAAGACTCGGAACATCCTCTTCACCCTTGGGCCAACCACCTATCACAGCCGTCAATTGGCTTGAGATGGTAGAGATAAGGCAGCCTTTTAGTTGTATGAATATCGTTTCTAAAACCAGATTGTCGCGAGGTCGCAGTCAGTTATATGGGGACTTGCATGGGCCCAAGTAAGGATGGATCGAACCATGTAGGCGGAATCCAACGTGGCGTGCGCTAGGGGGAGGGGAGGGGAGGGAGATGGAGAGGATTTGACTTATAACATCTCAACTCCCTCCGGCTGAAAGAGACGTCGGAAGAGGGAAGATTCGAGTCCTCAGCCAACTTCGTCCAATCTTAATTGCAAGCCACCACACCGGCTCAATAGCGGTGCCAACGGCCGTCGATACTAATTCTCAACCTTGAGTCCAAACCTAAACCCAAGGCCCCCGTCACCGAGATCGACGACCCTCACCGAAGACTCACCGAACCATCGACCAACGAAGCCCATATCCGACACGTTCAACCGCAAAAATGCCTGACTGGAAGGCCATGTTCGCCCCGGCGCCGTCCCTGGACGTGCCCGGCCTCGAGACCGTCGATCTCGCCGACAAGGAAATGGAACGCCGCATCGTCCGCAAGCAGGACCTTAGAATCCTCCCCTGGATCTGCGTAACATACCTCTTGAGTACGTTAGCCCCCTTTGATGCCGTCTCCAAGAGGCTTTCATGTCTCAAGACGTGACTAACACCACGCAAGACTACCTCGACCGTGTCAACCTTGGCAACGCCCGCACGCTCAACAACGATACCCCCGAGGACAACATCGTCACCATGCTCAACCTCACGGGCCAGCGCTACAACGTCGCCGTCGCCCTGTTCTTCGTCCCCTACGTCCTCATGGAGTTCCCCTCCAACATCATGCTCAAGTACTTCTCCCCCTCCAAGTGGATCTCCCGCATCATGGTCTCCTGGGGCATCGTCACCATCTGCACCGCCGCCGTCACGACCTACGGCGGCCTCCTCGCCGTCCGCATCATGCTCGGCCTCGCCGAGGCCGGTTTCTTCCCCGGTATCATGATGTACCTTTGCTTCTGGTACAAGCCCGAGGAGCGCGCCACCCGCATGGCCATCTTCGCCTCCTCCGTCGCCGTCGCCGGCGCCTTCGGCGGGCTCCTCGCCACGGGCATCTCCTTCCTCAACCGCAAGGGCGGCCTCACGGGTTGGCAGTGGCTCTTCATCCTCGAGGGCATCCCCGCCGTCATCGTCGGCGTCATGGTCTGGTTCATGCTGCCCGACTACCCGCAGACCGCCGCCTGGCTCACGCCCGAGGAGCGCGCCTTCGCCGTCAAGCGCCTCGGCCCCTTCGCCCCGTCCATGACCGACAAGCACTGGGACAGCAAGGTCGCCAAGAAGACCGTCGCCGACCCCTACTTCTGGCTCTTCGCCGCCATGTACTTCCTCATGACCAACTCGCTCAACGCGTTCGGCTACTTCGCGCCCACCATCGTCTCCTCGCTCGGCTTCAAGGGATACAACGCCCAGCTGCTCACCGTCCCGCCCAACGTCTTTGCCATGTTCATCATCATCGGCAACTGTCTGCACAGTGACAAGACGAAGGAGCGTTCGCGCCACGTCATCGGCGCTCTCGTCTTCGTCGCCACGGGATACCTGCTCCTGGCTGTCGTGAAGCACTGGGGTGTGCGGTACTTCGCCGTCATGATCATCGCGTGCACCAACGCTGCCGTCCTCCCCTTTGTTGCTGTAAGTTTGCAAGCACCTCGGTCCGAAAAACCGTGTCGAGAAAGAAACTAACGTTGTGGGGAAAACAGCACCGTACCGCGACCGTTCAGGGGTCCACCGCGACCGCACTCGCGACGGGTGGCATGATCGCCATCGCCAACTGCGGCGGCATCTCCGCTCCCTTCCTCTTCCCGAGCACCGACTCCCCCATGTACAGCATGGGCAACTGGACCATCTTCGGCTTCCTTTCGGCCACGGCCGTGCTCACCTGCTACGTGTGGTACGTCTTCGGCAGCCACTCTGGCTACAGGACGGGCACCAAAGATGCGGCCGGCAACCTGGAGGTCCTCGATGCCGGCGCTGGGGACCCGGATGAGCTCATGAACAAGAAGATGGGGATCGTTACCGACAACGACAAGAAGGATGAGGAAGCGTAGACGTGGTCAGCTAGAGGAGAGAGGCACGGAGGTTGATCGAAAAGGGATAGGGTTGCGCAATGTATGGATTTAGAGACTGTTGATACCCCCGCTATGGAAAACAGCGGTTGCCCTGAGAGGCATGAAGAAAGCTTATGTTGATCATTGATGCTCTGGTCTCGAAATGTCCCGTGACGTTTCCACAACACGATGGAAGAGCGGGTGTGGATCGTGGTGCCGGTCGCCTGAAAACGCAGAGTCGATGTGAAAGACGGCGGATCATAGAACGAAACTTCATAGGGCCAAACGATGCAACGGTGTGTGAGAACCGGACATGGTTGTGACTCGGTGGTCCGCGGGTCAGACGGGATTGCAGCTCACGCCAAGCCGCGAAGGTTCAACGAAAGAGCCTCCTGGAAATGATATATGCCGTGGCCTTTCACCACTACCCTGGAAGGCCTTTCTTCCATGTAGCGACAGGGACAAAAAGTATACAAAGGTCGGGTTTGACGGCCTACCTGC
>JAIMZG010000242.1:0-18235 GCA_020466075.1 Colletotrichum coccodes | reverse complement strand
TATTACTTCCGTCTTGGCAACACAATCGGCTTCACCACCTCCGCTCCCGTCAAAAGGGCCACGGTCACCCGGAATAAAGCCCCGCATTACTGCCGTTGCGCAACGTGGAAATACGTGCGCACTCTTGAACAAGCGCCTTTGAGACTCGACGAGTTATCTGTGCCTGTCCTCTCAAGCGAACCCGAACCATGGCTGCACCCAAGACAGACAGTTCCCGAGTCGCATCAGCCGTAAAGAGAAAGAGGGGCATACTTGAGCGTCAAGGTTGGACAAAATGCCCATGATTACAAACCAAGATAAGTACAAGTTCAGCAAGTCTGCGTCTGTTGAATGGTACTGTGATGTGAGCGAGGGAACCTAGTAGCTGCCTTTCAATCCGAGGCAGCCCCATCCATCTTAACGAATGATTTAGGAGTTCGAGGTATCCCCTTAAAGCAAAGGCAGAGTGCGAGTCATCTCCCCGTAATGAGTTGCATTTGGACAGCCGTTTCTCGCTGTGCACGCACAATAAGGTGGTCTGGTGGGTTTTGTGTTCCAGGAACAAGGCATTTTGCTTTTCCGGCATTGTGGGCAGGTAGCAGAATCGTACACGCTCGGCCTTCTGGCCGAAGCAGAGATGGAGGCCCTCAGAGAGAGACACTGGCAATTATACACGGTGCGGGATCATGTGGTGATCGGGAGCCTTCGTCATCGTTTGGAAGGTCACTGGCGAGATCCATGGTAGGGCAAGCATAGAGTTTGGCACAACTGCCGCCGCCAATGTTGTAGTCGTCATGTTGGTCATCGTCGTAAGTTTACTCGGGGCTACAGCTGTCTTCATAGTTTTTTTTTCAGCGCCGCCGGACTCGAAGCTCGGTTCTGCGGCATATATGTCTTTATCATCGTCACCACTCGCCGCTCCTCTTTAAGGAGCTATTACAACAGCTTTGCGTTTTTTCACCGCTTTGTGCCAGTCTAAAGGACTTCGACCAATAGATGCAATGAGACTGGCATCGCGCGACGAATAGAATAGGAGTTGGAGCCTCCTTGCCACCCTGGAAAATGTCACGGGGACTCCCGTTCATGCCGAGAGACATCGGATTGAAGCTGCGACTGGGGCTGTGGGGGCGCACCGCTAATGCTCGGGCATTGAGCTAGAAACCCGAAGCCTCATCCCTGGCAAGGGTAATACCAATGTAAACTGAGATTTGTTTGTTGCAGGGGTTTTCTATCATGGACCTTCCAAGGAAATGCCCTCGTCGAGACAGTGACTTGTCCAAGCGCAGGACACGCTGCAGGAGGAAGTGTCGCCAACTGCTCACCCTAATTCTCCGGGATTTTCCCTGTTTCTTCTCCATCGAAATAACGAGCAAACCCTCACCAAGAATTTCGTCGTGTGCTTGTTTCATGCCCAGCACTTGATGTAGAGATTGAAATGCAAGAGTACAGATGACGGCGTACTAGTGGTCTCCGAAAGTGCAACCGTCGTCTCCACTTTCTTGACAAAAGTCTCATTCTCGGAACGGTGTCGAGAGACTGGAGTCCCACATGGATGACTGAAGCCTCCGTTTTTCGAACTTGAGGGCGTCTCTTGGCCGGCTGATGCCAAACGGGGCAGAGATGGCGGGAAAGCTGCCATAGAAACAATGCGTACCACTCACAACGCGGCACCTCTCACCCGGGACGTTGTCCGCAGACACTGCGATAACACTCGTTCATCCTCATCAACGCGATGGTTACCCTATTACCAGCAAGCCGAACCAGTTACTCCCCTGGCCGAATCAAATCGTTCACTACCTCGCTCCCCTTACCTTCCCTTTTCTTCTCTGTTTCCTACATCTCGAATAGACCTAAGCGTGACTTCGGTGCCACCTGGACGCCTCCAGCATAGCAGTGGTAAGTTGTGGTCAAGTTGAACTAATTGGAAAACAGTTCTTAATTGCCCATTCAGGATTTGTACTGAATCAACAGCGGGGTTCACGACGCGTCGGAAGGAGACTATTGTCCCTGAAGCACTGACCTCTTGGCAAATGAATACATCTCGGAGTTATACTTTCAGCAGACGAGGAGGCCGTGCTATTCTACTTGCGTATCCTAGGTACTCGGCACGATTCTTGCCCCCTTCGATGACGGGGAGGGTAAGAAGATCTTGGGCAACAGCCATTTTGACCAGGAGATCAGGTCCTGCGGACTTCTCGTTCTAAAACTTTGAGAGAGTGTATTGTGGTGGATGGGCCAAGTGCCCGGCCCCTCTCCGTAGTGTTTGCAAAAGGCGTCAAGAGCTTACTCCCGATCTTGCCGGTGCTGTTGCAAGCCATGCTCCGGTCGAAGGGATCAAATTTAGAAAATACCCTTGGCAATGACAATGTTGAGGTCGTCTTATTGGAGAACCTCGCTTTCCTGTCCTCAAATTAGATTCAAGCGCGTCCGTGCCAGTATATTCTTCGCCTCTTGGACGGTAAGATAGCGTGGGGGTGCAGGCCGCGGTTGATGCGGCGAGGCATGTGCCCATATGCGTGCCTAGATGGGGGCTTAGGTATCATTTCCAGCATCGGTGTGCGGGCGTATCTCACGTTTTGTCTGTACTCCACTTTGAGATGCACACCGAGGCCACTAGCCGAAGACACTAAAACAGCCTACCAATCAAGAGCATACAGTGACAAGAGTTGTGTAAGACATGTACGGCAAGTCAGACTAACCGTACCCAACAAGTAGTGTTGTCTGTTGTTTCTCTTTTCTTCTTTTCTCCTTTCTTTCTCTGCCCCGTTTTAGCGTGGAGGAGTAAGAGTAAGCAGGTATGCCCAGATGTTCTCATGTCTGACCGAGTGCTTTCGGTTCCGGTAGGAGGTAATTGTTGCATCATTGTCCCTGCTAACCCTCCTTTGGCTGGTGATTAGACGATGCCGCTGCAATCTACCTGAGGCGATGATCCCATCACTCAGGATCAAGCGAACCGACAGAACGGACAGAAAGAACCATTCTCGCACCAACGACGGCAAAAAATGCCGACTCGCCCATAGGACGGGCCGGGACGGCAGCGTGTCAAGGTGTTACGACCCACAGCAAAGTAAGAATATTGTTTGTTGTGGCTCACCGAAGGTCTCGTAGCCAAACATGGTTTTTACTGCGCCGCACAGCCAGGCGCCTCTATAAGGTGACAGCCGACTGAACACATCTCGCCCACTCGCATCGCCCTCAATCTCACTCTCACTCTTACTCTTGTTTTTCTGTTCACTCTCATTGCACCCTCAATCTTACTCTCACACCCTTTGGGCAGGCTCCAAAAGGCTAGACTTTCGACAGAGGCAACCCGATGGGTATGGCCAAAACTGGGCTGCGTGAGCCTCCCGCGTCAAGAAGTCGTTCGACGTACATCGAAACCCGAGAATCACGCGCTTCGGCACCAAAAAAGAAGCCGACAGTTAACTGTGCCATTTGTGTCATACGGCCCAGGGTGGCTGTCTCTCGTCAACACTTGAGCATACTCAAGTTCGTCCTCCGCGAGGCGCCGGGCCCGGGCAAACCCGGCGTCGACGTGGAGAGGCCAGAGCGGCGCAATACAGTTACGAGATACCTCAACGAGATTTACACTACACTCACTGTGACGTGTGTGATCCGGACCTTGTCGTTCTGCCCCACGTGCGAGGCCTCGTGGCACAACCTCTTGAAGTCAGACCCAAACATAATCCAGTCCCCGTGCCAGTGAGTTTTTGGCTAGTTGGGCAAGAGCTTAAGGGAACTCACCCCCGTGTGAATTGCCGACTAACGATAGTGATACGTATAGACCGCAGGACATGTGCGAGAAGGCTATCATAGGTTCTTGGCATTGGATGTGGCATTGGTTTGGAGTGAGAAGGAGAAGGGGAGGCTGAAGCATGGGGACAATTGATTATCGAGGCACAATTCAGATGATGCGAAGGAGAGCGGAGCTTGACGGGTTTGGCGAGGGGACGCTGATCGGTGCAACGCACTTCTCGAGCTTCTGGGGGACATTGAATTATTGAAGACGATTGCACGATTGACGAATGCTAAAGACGCAGGTCTGGGGTAAAGTTCACATGACATGTATCAGCATGAGCGTGGGGAGGGTCAATTTTATTGGAATTTGAATCATCCTTTGAAAGACGACTTGGTGATAGCACCTCTCCTCTTAGATGCACCGGAGATGCAGGCGGGAATTTGTTTGCTCCATCTTGAATAGCCCGAACAGTCTTCCGGTATTTAATCTGTATGAAGAAGTGGTGCTATCCATGACATGTATTTACCCTCCCTCGCCCCAGACCCAAGTGTGCTTGTGCCTAGCAAAGAACCACACCATGAGGGAGTCCAACTTCCTCAACCTGGAAGACAGAAGTTTTCCTAGGTAGGAAAGGAAGAAACTACCCAGAACTTTCTGTTTACTTGGAGCTCGGACGGTCCGAGCTGTCAAAATGAGTGGCCATGACACGGACATCGGTTGAGGCTTTTCGCTCGTGCTCATGACAGTGGCATGGGCTTACGCCAGAGGCTGAGAAATCTGAAAGTCCCAGGCATACTATAGAGGGAATACCCTAGTATATATACAGTCACAGAACGAAGCAACGATCTATGCGTACACACCTATTTTGACACGAACTTGAAGTCCTTCGAGCTTCGGATGACTCGTCGATCTCCCGGGAATAACAGGGGCCCCGAATGATCTCTCAGGCACCACGAACAACTACATACTTTGACTCAAAAAGGCCGCATGAAATACTTACTGAAAGAGCTGTAACAGCAAAACGGCAACCAATCGGACCCTATCAGTGAATAGTGTCGCTAGCCTAGGGTTTAACAGCCGATTTGCAGAAGGCGTGTTGTGCATCGTCATTACAACAGCTAGCGACATTGATCCAAAATCAGGAGCGTGCCAGATAAATAAACTTATGTCGAAGTCAGTCGCGAGATGACGATTACGATTGACCTCCAGTTCAAAATCGGCGGTATGTTATCTATCCTCCTGCGGAGCATATCAGTGGAAGTGACTGACTGGCATTTTGAAACAGGCCCCTTCGATTTGGAACCAAAAGGCGCTGACTGGCGTCATAAACACTCTGCAGCGAGGAAAAGGTGAGAGAGGGAGGAGGCAACTGAGAAACCAAAGGTAAGCTAAATCTTCTTGGTGGATTCAACGATAATCGCCAAGGCTCCTCTGCCCTTTACGACAAACTTTATATGAACAAGCTTTGAACCCTGACATAGACCAGGATGACCACATCTGGTTTTTCAATCTCGCTCATTCTTAGGTCCATGACTTCTATCCCAACGAGTCAACGACAGAACCAAGCTTTGCCGCCACGGCGAGCATCATACTGACCACGTGTGTATTTTATTTCGCGTATTCCTCGCATTCGTGGCATTCGTACCTCTCGTCGCTTTCGCTTTCAATGATCCCTGCTACGTCAACTCTCTTCAGACGGTTTCGTCGCTGTGTCGTTCGGATGCGGACAGATCATCTGCTGCTTTCCCCGGGTTAGGGTACATAACGGCTGACTGATCCCATTTGCACGGCGACCTACATGTGGCTACGTCGATGACCGGATAAGAAGTACGAACCAAAGGAAATGACACGTTGCAGGACGCGGCCCGATCGTGGACATCTGTCGGTAGTGAAAGTATTCTCAATCCATTGAATTGTTCATAAATGGAGCTGATTAGATTTGTTGTGCTTTCGTCTTTTTCAACTGTCAACATTCAATCGGGCGCAATCAGAAAACCTGGGAGGTTTGACTCGTGCTACTCTCTCATTCATCAATATGTAACTTGTTCAAAACCATAAATTATGGAGATGGGCAGTAAATCTGAATCTTAAACATGGACAAGAACAGGAAGTTCGATTGCTACTTGCAACACATAAGTCGGCTCGACTTCCGCCTTCTCTCTGTTCTGTGTCCAGAACCGCTGGTATATTTCCTTGCACCATAGCTAAGGCAATTGACCTTCTTTACACATTACTACATATTGAAGTCTAAATCATAACTTACTGCCCAACATGCGCGTAAACTTTGTCTCGGTTGCCTTAACCGCACTTGCCTTCTTCTCACAACAGGCGTCTGCTTGCCAAAGCTCGGATGATTGCGTCCAAGACTGCGGAGGGTTCGCAGATAAACTGTGCCAGTAGGTTCTGTCTCGCAAGTTCATCTCCACTCACTTAGGCTAATGGTCGTATTACAAGCCTTCCGGGAAATTATTGCGAGTGTGTTCCCTACTAGGTTACGTAAAAAGTTTTTCGAGGAGGAGCGAGTCCAAGGTATCGACATTGGGGCGTAGCAACCGGGTGGCGGTCATCTGAAGGTTATTCATTTACCATTCATCATAGATCTAGATGCTTGAAATCGAAAGCGAAATATTACCCCCGTTGGGTGCATCGTTATAACGTCGTGAATTTGTGCGTAACCATCTTTTCTAGGCAGTCTATGATAGCTTTTGCCCGAGGCCAGAGGTAGCACTTAGCACCAAGAGACTACCAGCAGGAAAAGCCCACCAACTGGGCGGAAACAAGAACAGTAGTGGAACAGAACGCGAGAGCAAGCCTCGTGGCCGCATCCTACCACTGGCATGGCTAGTACAAGTACATTCAGCAGGGCACCGATGCTGCCATGGCTTGAGCAACATGCATCGATGTGGATGGAGGATTTACATTACATCAATTAGACGCCACAATTATTGTTCAGGAATGTCGGGACGTGTTTGTGTTATTTCGATGGGAGATGGCAGCAATCAACAAGGATTAAACAAACATCGTTGAACAAACATCAGAATCGTGGATGCCAGAGGGGCGGGGCCCATTCGCACCTTCACAGGTCTCACCGAATGGGGACAAACGAATCGGACATAAAAGAACGGCCCCATGTTTCGCTTTCTCCCTGACGAGTCTCATGCATCATCGCAGTCAATCTAGAAGCAATGCAATTTCAGAGAACCCGAATGTTTCTGGCTTCAAGTCCGTTTGGTCAACGTCCAACTATCATCACAAAACAGAAACAACAAAAGAACCTGTCTTCACAATGCTAGCCGTGCAATCACGCTTGGCTTGGCATTGTTACAATACTGATTCATCCAATTTCGTGTTTTGTTGATAGCATTGTCTACGAGAAAGATTAGATCTCAGGGCAGCGTTCGAACTCACAGCAACTCCAGGGGATATAGGCGGATTGCCAGTGTGTTCCTAGCATACTGTTACGACCCGTGGCGTAATGCACGGCTATGTGGCTATATAATGCATAACAGAAGATAATGAGACAGAGTTCTCATTACCGAAGCTTTTTCTATGTGGTGCAATGGGTTGTCCTGACCTGATCGTGACATTTACATCAGTACATATAGCAGCTTGCAGTCTCAGACTCTCACTTAAACTCGTGATCTCCTCACCAAGGCACATAACAGATTTTTCAGATAGCTCAGCCTCATTACTGACTCTTTATATCACGACGCTGACAATCAGAATGCCAGGACGGCCGTGACGTACAGCGTTCTTAGACGTGGCCAGCCCGAAGACTTGCCAGTTTTGAAGTTGTATATCCTTTTGCGTGTACACATGGCGGACTTGATTGGAAGCGCTCTTACTGCCACGGTCACAGGATGTGCCACTGCTAGAGCGCCGTAGGGGGCCTGCCCGTGACAGTAGTCGCTGTGGCTAGTTGCAAATACACTTCGAAGCCGGCCGTTACAAGTCAAATCTATCCTTAGAATCAAGTGGCGTGGTAAGATCGCGTAGCATAAGGTTATGTGAAATCTATCAGGATAGCTATAATTGAACACCGAATTTAACTCCTAAGTAAAAGTTGTAAAGAAAAGTATATCAAAAGTCCTGGGCAAGATACACAATGCCGAACAGGTAGTATTGAGGACAAGTTTAGCCATTGCAGCACTGGTGAGTGCAGCTGACACCCTGAGAGGAAATTATCAGCCGGGGAACATGACTATTTCAAAAGGATGGTGGAGCAACTTACTTCGTCATTCGTCGTTCTGGAAGGCCCCAACGATCGCTCAAATCCTAACCGTTTGCAGATCGCATCCAAACGTCCCTCAACTCCACTACCAAAACAATGGCAAAAGGGACTGGTGCAGTACGGTTGACTCTCAGCACAAGTCTGGGCATTGGCGTAAACTGCCAGAAGGAGAGTGGGGCAGATATACGAGAACTGCATGTTGTCCAGATTTGTGCTCCAGGTGCGAGTCGGGGGTCTTTTCAAAGGATGTTATCAAGTTATTGGGTATAAAGAGCCTAAAACATGAGATCGGGATGAGACAAATTGGTTGTCATAGTGGGCAATCAAGGAGTATTTATGATATCATCAACAGTATGCATACTACAACCCTTCAGCAGCCTTGGGATCATTGAATTATTCAGTTCAGACCCTGTAGGTGGGGTTACTACAGAGTCGCAACAGTATGCCCCTTGCTTGATTGGCCTTTCGAAGTATCAGGTGGATATGGGGTCGTTTTGCAATACATCTATTGGAAATGTCCCGAGGCGGATATACAGATAGACGAAGCTACGGAGCCAGCAAACTTAATTTGTTAATCAGGTTCATCTAACATTCTTGACACGTTGTGAACGGCTCTTTTCCGTTCGATCCGATAGTCGCCCTTGACGTGTGTGGAGATGAAGTGAGCCATTGATTCAAATGGACATGTCGAATATGTGCGACTTTAATCTCACCATGTAAGGGTGCGCCGCCAACAACTTGAATTTGCCGCCTATGGATCTAGTACACCGGCCTTGATCGAAACAATCGCGCTGTTCTATAAATAACAAAGAAGGCTTCAATTTTATTCCTACGCTGCCTAAGGGATGTGCAACTTGACTGAATCTGGGACCAAGAAGAGACGTGAAATGTCCACAAATATCGGCCACTAACCTCTAACACCCGAAAGCGACTAATGGCTCCTGCACGAGCAGCGTCTCCCATGGATGGCGATACAAAGGTGTCCGCCAGCTGCTTCCGTCACAAGGCCGGAAATACGGACTTAGGCACGAGCCTCCGCGATGGTTCTCCGCGAACCCCCCGGGAACCTCCCATACTGTGATAATTGTCTCAAGCATTAGTAAGATTTCCTACAGTGAAATTGTCAAAGTGGAGGCCGTATGCAACAGCACCTGGGCCAAAGTTCAGCTATACGCTTGGATCGGCAGGTGCGTGGAGGGGAGCGATTTTGTTGGAAGAGTATAGGGATGAGTTGACCTGTGGAATCACGGGGAAATTGCGAGGAAAAAGCTCACTACTAGCCATGGAATAGACCAATCGATGACATAGATTTGCCGAGGACCTCCACTGGAATTCAACCCGTGGAAATGGACTTATCACTGGGGATCTAGAGGAACAATATCGCACATGTAATACAGATTTTGAGTTATATGAGGTCAATGCCTGTGTATACTGTTCTGGCTATTGTGTGTGTGTAGGCGCCATTATTGTGCCTTGCAAACCAGACCCCTGTTTTGGGTAAAAGTCTTTCCCGGCCGTAGAAAGCGTTTCCGACCTATCACTACAGAAATCCTATTAGGATCTTTCCCTTCTGGTTGGCCAAATCCATGGAACAAGTGGACGATCCCAACCTTCTATGGCTATGTGGACTTGCAGTGTGTATTTGTCTGTAATTCTTCAGGCTACATGATACAGCTATCTTGGCAGCTGTTACAGAATCTGACAGACGCGGCAAGCTGCAGTGGTGCCGTGCAATTTTATGGTGAGGTCGATAGAAAAATTTCACGCGAGGGGCAATTAACCATTGACTGAAGCGGTGAGTAGCTATTGAGGTATGGCGAAGTTGACTGAAGCAGGGCGAAATGTATTGAAGGCGAGGCAAGAGACTGGGTAGAGGCAAATCGAGGCCGGACTGAAGCAGTGCGCGAGGTCCTGTAGAAAACCAAGATCGGACTGAGGCGCTGTGAAATGAAGCTGAAGCATAGCGAAAAGAAATAAAAAAAGTAAAGAGACATGTCAGGAAGTCTTGAATCACGCATTTTAGTATGATAGTATATTCGCGGTCGAATCTCTTTAATGGAAGGTTCACTAAGCAGAAGACTGAATACTAATATACATTAAGCTGTCTGTCCTTATATGGAACGTATTGGGTCATCAACGCAAACCTAGCAAACTTTTCAATGCGCCGCTGTTACCCGAGTACTCGCCGTCGCCAAGGTGGTTTGATGTTTCCCGTGAAGCATCCTGGCTCGCTTGGCTCTTTATAGCCCAGGTCGCTGACCCTGGGCTTGTGCGTTGGCTGCTCTGCCCGAGCTAAACTTGAGCGATTTGCTTCCTCTAATGCAGGCTCGCTTCAACGTAACGGAAGCTTGGCATTGAGTTACCAACCACAATGAGGGCCAGCAGAACCTTGGGATACCCAATCACACCCTTGGTACAAAGTAACAATACTAGCTTTATCCCTCCTTAGATTAGTGAAGCTAACACGTGAAAGATTATCCACCCGTGTGTGGGGTAGCAAGCTGACGTGAGATCAATATCACCAGAGCTCAACATGGGACAGGGATATGGAGACTGGCTGTCGACAAATACCTCGGGAGGTAAGCCATGAGGTAAAAAAATTGGAAATACTACTGAGCTCTGAAGGCTGAATATAGATCGTTCCCATCATATACAACAGCCTCACCTCACTGTGTCTTTACGGTATTATACCTCCGATACTTTCTCTCACGAGCAACAACAATAGGCCAAGACGCCCAAAGACCATGCCTATCGACTTCAACCTCAGCCCTACCGAAGCGCATGTTCGCAAGATTGCTGCTGAATTCGCCCAGCATGTGCTCCAGCCTGCGCAGGTTGAATACATGGTGCATGTGGAACAGCACAAGCGGTTCCAAGCTACTGAGCCGGTCTATAAGACAGCAGTAGAGGGTGGAATGATCAAGGGGCAGATTTCGGCCAGCCTGGGTGGTGCCAGCGGCTCACTGATCGAGGCTGCGATTATGGTCGAAGAATGCTGTAAGAACTTTTGCAATGCTAGAATAACATTTCCGATGATCCGCCCGCCGGAGGAGGGTGCAGTTCCATACAAGCCTCTGGTGGCAGATCTGCCAGGCGAAGCGACGTTCGGAGCGACCAAAAATAAGTCGGCACTAACCTCTTTCCCTGATAGATGCTGTTGAGCCAAGCGCTTCCCTCACTATATTTGCGACAGGGCTGGGTTTGACCCCTCTGAACCTCACGCAGAAGCCGGAACATCGCGAGTTTCTGGAGCCATTTCTCAACGGCCAAGGGGCGCCCCTCGCCTCGCTTGTGTTCAGCGAGCCGGGCGGGGTAGCGAACTACTTGGAAAAAGGCGCCCCAGGCCTCAACACAACCGCTTACCGGGAGGGGGACGAATGGGTCCTCAACGGGGAGAAGATCTGGGCGACGAACAGCGCAGGCTGGGATTTCAGAGGCGCCGACCTAGCCTGTGTGGTCTGCCGCGATGTGTCTACCACACCCGGTCCGGACGCCGAACCGGAAGACAGTGTCATGATCATCTTGGTCACCCGCGCGGATCTCGAGCGCAGCGGCGAGGGGAGCTTCCGGGTCCTGCGCCACGTCTCGACCCCGGGGCACACCTCTACTTCTGGGCCTCACATCCGATACACCAACGTTCGCGTGCCGGCAAAGAACGTCCTCTGCCCACCCGGACAAGGCGCGGCGATTGCTTCGGGTTCGTTCGATTGCAGCGCCGTCCTCGTCGGAGCCATGGCTGTGGGACTGATGCGTGCCGCCTTCGACGCTGCCCTCTCCTTCGCCAAAAAGGATCGCCGGGGAGGCAAAGTCCCCCTGCTGGAACGCCAGGCTGTTGCCGACCTACTGTCTGGTATCAAGATGCAGACGGAGGCATGTCGAGCCTTGACGTGGAAAGCGGCTCATTCCTTGGAGCATGGCCAGGGCGACCGCAGCGCTCGCCGTGAGTTGGTGCTAGCAGCCAAGGTGTATTGCAGTGACGCTGCTGTCAAGGCTGTCACGGACGCCATTAACGCAGTTGGCGTGTAAGTCCACATTCGATTGTTCTGGTTCATCATGTTGTCCGGAGGAGTACGGCTAACACGAATCCGCAGGACCGCCTATGATACAGACCAGCCTTTCGCAGCGCTTCTCAACAGCGCTATGGTTCTTCCAATTTTTGACGGAGGCAATGTGGGTATCCGAAGACGGCACATGCAGCAGCTAATGCTCTCCCCGGCCTATGATGCCTGGGCATCGACATATGGTCCAATCCAGTGAAGAGACTTGAGCGTATCCTCTTCTTCCTCAGCCAGACATCCGTTCATTCCTCTGAGTCAGCTAATGAGCTTCATGGATAGTTAACCAATTGAATCTGCAATACAGTAAAGCTATTGTCATAATCAGTCAAAATCTGGTAATGCCCAGGTCTTTGTGACATAGCCCTAACAGTTCGAATGCACCTTCAGTTATGTTTTGTATCTGTGAACCAGAGTAGTCACAATTCGTTCGAATTAGATAAGGATGCAACCTGTCGCGTTGTATTAAGAATCTAACTTTTTAAAACCAACGCGTTTTTAGCAATGGCATAGAGATAACGTTGACCAGCACTTGATTTTACACTCAACATCTTTCGTTACGGGTCTACGTTCCTAAGTTGTCTGTTTAGAAAACAATATGACAGATATATGGAGTCAATACGCGATCTACGAGTTATAGTAAAACCTTGTATCTTACGTTCTAGAAGAGCTGCTAATATGTCTGGGAGACTTTTAGTCTAACGAGCAGATACATAAAACCAACAAAATGTGGGTTGAAAGATATAATCAATAATATTGACGATCTAAAGACCTGGTTTTATTGCCAAAAGATAGTAAAACCCTGGTGTAATGCCTCCGAATCAAGTGCAGAGAACCGAGTTTGCCTGGTATTTGCATTCTAGAGCGCTTTGTCAGTAGATGCGCATCAAAGTATTACAGGATTAATAGGCTAGAAATACATACTTCCGTTGAAGATCTCGCCGATGCCGTTGGTCCAGAAACCGCACTTGGTGCCGGCAGGGTGGATGTTCTGCGTGTTCATCGTGGTGCAGGCTTCGTGTACAGTGGCTATAAGACACGCAACGAATTAGTTCAACTTCTCTCAGTGTCTACCACTGCGGCCTGCGGTCACTCACAGCCTCGAATCTTGTAGTATTCCTTGTTCGCCACCCAGACTCCATTGGCAGCTTGAGCCCAAGCGTGGCAGCCGGAGGCAAGGAAAAGGGCGGCAGGGACGATGACTGAAGTGAACTGCATGTTGGCTAGAGAATATGCTCAGTGGTTATAGAGCGGGATGTTTGTGTGATGATGTGCTTGTGTGAATGAGCGAGTCCGGAGAGAAAACCATTCATGGAGTGACGAGGAACTCGGTTTATATATGTTTTGTTTACGGTTGTTCAAGCTGTAGTCTAGTCCTTCATGAGAAACAGTTCATTGCACGTCGACTTACACGCCCCTTGAGGAGCAATGGTACGCCGCGAAGGAAAGATTCTCTGTACTCTGCAGGCAGGTAACAACATTGTACAGTGTAGTTTAGTCGTATAATTACTTTTCTTGCCCATCAGTTACAAACTGCTGGATGCGCACCATTCCAGGAGGGGAAGGAGCTTGAATGACCTGATGGCAGGTTGGAACGTTGTGCAGGGGCTTTCCGACTGGAGGCAGGGCACGAAGTACTACGGATCCTGCCAACTGCAATTAGTCATCGGGTACAGGGTAGCACTAACAGGGCATACGCAGCTCAGTTCTAAGCGGGCCGAGAAAGTGCTTTATTTTTTTCTTTTTCAGAGTGGTTTTTTTTAAACATCGTGCGCGAGGATGCGACTGTACCTGCTGTCTGGCTGCGGAAATAGAACGCACCGAAGCTTACCTACTGTAGATCGGACAAGATACCGAATCTTGCAGTCCGAGCCCGAGCGATAGTTGTGGGGGCGCGTCACAATTAAGCAGTTGTTTTGTGGGCAAGGCATATTGTACTGCGGACGAGCGTGTTGCTCTTCTGCACGCAGCCATCGAGATTATCCTAGGCATGTCTCAAGATCGCCGGCTGGCCCAGCTGATCAATGGGGCGCAGCACGGAAAAGCTGAACTCTCCTTGCTGCTTCTGAGATTTCTCTCAGTTTGGAGCTGACGGAAGAGTATGGCTGGTATGGCTGGTCGGCCGCGGAAGTATCGCGCAAGGAAAGTCATCGTCAACCGACTGATTAGTATTAGTCAGTGCGCGCACTACCAAATTCGATCCTACCGGCCGGAACCGTCATCCGACCCCACAACGGTTGACGGGACGAACCTAGAGCGGAATAAGGCTCGAGTTCCACGCACACCCCGCGGCTGTACGCGGGTACGGATGAGATGAGGCGGCTGGTGCGGAGAGCGCCCTGCCGTCTCCGCCCCAGGATGGGAGCTTTCTGCTTCGAAATGTATTTCGCTGGCTTCCAACAAGAATCGGCTACCCACCCCCGTTAAAATGAGGGACGACTGGACAAAAGTCCCTGTCTAGGTCGACAGCTTCGCGACCATCAATGCCAGAGACAATATACTCGTGCGAATAATTCACCGGAAGACGGTCATGAGACCGCACAGCCCTTCCAGCAACCCGCGCTGTTGACAGCACGAATGAAGGAATAGCCGACTATGCAGCCCGCGATGCCATGCACAAACCACACCGCTGTCGATTATTCCAAGCCAACGGGATGTGGTTCCATACGGACGATGCGCGGGAAGCGAAGGCGTCGAGTGTGGCATTCTTTGGTGACGGCGCCAACACCCCGGAGGACGACACGCAGTCAAGACTTCAGATAGCTACGACGGGAGAATCAAGGAGCTTGCTGGTGTCGTAAAAGCTTAGTTGGCGCTCCAAGACGGAATTGTTGTCTCGAGCTTGCTTTTGGCCGGTTGAGCCGTCTCTCGACGAACGGTCCGAGCGGAACTGGTGTGTCTCCCTCACGAATCAAACTCTCGTATGCTAGCAGCGAGGACGTGCGAACGGCTCTGGATCTGGAGGGATGAATACACACACGACCCACGAGACGGCTTCTCTCCGCGGGTTCCGCCATGACTGCTTGCTACCGACCAAGGCGAGTAGAAAGAGCAAGCTTCAGTCTATAACATGGCCCCGTGATTCTCCGAATCCGATAAAAAACATCCTGGAAGTGGGGAGGGCGTGTTGAACGCCATAGTAGCCACGGCATGTCGGCTCGCTTGGCGGTGTCCAGGGCCCCGACGACCAGCGTCCGGCCAAGCTCGGATCGCGTAGCACCGTGCGGGACAGTTGGCTAAGGACGGATTGGCCCGGCCGATGAACACTGCAGCAGATGAGATCGGCCAGGTCGACACCAACGCCTGCGGTGCCTCCCGGTGCGTTGCTTTCGGACCCCGCTCCCGCGAATAGGCTGCAGGATGCGACACCCTAAGGGTCCAGGAGTGCATATCGTACGTCGCTTGGGCAGGAATTATCACGCCGGGGCTCATACCGCCGTGAAGCTCCGTCAATTAGCTCCAAAGCAAGCCTACTATTTCACTCTTCATCATCTCTAGCAGGGACGTCGATGCACTTTTGGTGCATTGAGAAGTCCACGAACAGAGTTACCTTCCGGCCTAGGCTAGTTCAGCAACGTTGGTTGCCCTCCGAGCTACTTCCCACTGTCAAGGGCCCAGAGTCTAGTCCAGAACAATGTTGGACCGCATGAGCCGCATGGACTCTGATGGATCCCTTCTGCAAGGCCAGCTTGAGATGCAAGTATGCACCAGCCTCATCAAACGATTGAGAACCACCGAGGGAGGCGTGGTGACAGATAATGTGTCGAGGTATCACGGCTGGAAGAAAAAGGGTCATAGGTTGGTGGGCACCCGATAGGATACGCCTCATTTCACTTCATTTTTAACCTCACCAGAGACGTTGAACTCAATGTTGTCAGCTGGGTCAAGAGGTGTGGTGTGCGTGGAGATGGCTCAGCGCCCGTGCCTGGGGGGACCAATCGAGGCGGACATCGTGGCGGAGCCAAACGCCCCCTTTTCAGCGCCCAAGCGCCTAGTTCGAGCTGTGAAGCCGACTATCAAGGTTCGGACTACAATTGTTGAGGTATTAGGGTGTTGCGGTTGTGCCTGTGCGGATATGTTGTATCTATGGAAGATTCCTATAGAACCCCTCTTCTCTAGTAGGCGATAGGAACCCATCATTGAGAGGCTGGTGTTCCTCTTTAACAAATGGCACGTCAGAGCAGCCAAATTTGTCCCGAATATTTGGAGAGCCTGCTTAGCTTTGACACATGCCGGTACCAAGTGATGAAGCACCAACACTGGCAAAGTAAATGGATTCCCATCCCGCGACGCTGGTCCGCTCTGTCCTCCTGCCTTGCGCGCCACAATAAAGACCTGTTCTAGAATTGTGCTCGTCTGTTGCTGTGCCCTACGGGCCCGAGCGAGTATCAATCTAGCAGCGCGAAGGTTGCGTCTAGTCGACTTCGGCCAGTGGTAGCCTTGGCACGCAATGGTCGAGTCTTTTGATGTCCCCGTGTGTCTCTATTCTCCACCAACGTATGCTGCGTGATAGTTCGAACGCATCCTCGAGGAGTAGACAAAGCATTTCTTGGGCCATACAGAGCCGTGATGCTTTGCAACTACCATGGGATATCTTTGTTGAATGGCACGATGAAGATGTTTGAGAAGAGCAAGGCCCCCCTTGGAGACTGAGCGTCGAACGAGAAACCACTTATGAATCTTTCCTGATTCAGCGGTATACTAATGGAAGCCCGGGGGATAACCACTTAGGTCCAGAAGCAACCAAGATCTCAGGTAGGTTCTGGCCTACCCGGTGTAGGAGGATTTGCCAGCAAACACCTCGGGACCAACAACAAGTTTCCGCGCGTTGTGGAAATCGTTGGGTTGGCAAGTAGTCGTCCCTCATTCCGATGAGCCCCCTCAAAAAGAAGATCTATTTGATCTATTATGGACAATAGCGAGATACCGACACCTGTGCTCTAAACCTTGCTACTATGTCTTTCCTCTTTTCTCTCTTTGGTCTTTGCATTGCTTCAGTTGTTCTCACTTAGTTTCAGTCAGTTGTCCATTACCTTTGAGCGCTATCTACTTCTGCCTGTATCTTCCTCGACGACCTCACTGTGCCGTTCCACGGAATGACCATCACTTACCGCTCCTGCTGGGCACCCAACGACGGCTAGAAAATCTGTGTCGGTTGCACATGATATGAGTTGATTGCTTCTTCAACCAGTATGTACTAGGTGAGAGCGTCAATGCTTCATTATGCTTCAGATCACTTTGTTTATACAAAGAGACACAGCAAGGTAGCTATGGCACTGAGACCATTATTTGATCTTGGGCATCCAATCAATTAGTTACCAGTCATCTATCTTACAAACTGCGGTGAATATAAACAAATCGTATTAAAATATTAAATATTGGCCTATTTACTACCTCGGAACGGCTCCATTTGCTTAGCCTGCTCGGGAGCTTGATTGTCCGGTTTGATTTGGCGGCAACCCTGACTGTCTTTCAACGTCATTCTTCGGAGCTACGCGGCACTCGTCTCCTTTAATACCGTGCCACATCTCTAAAAACAGGTACTACTCCAATTCGACTGGCATCCCGCGAGTGCCAAGCACAATGGATTCCGGATAACCAAACTTCGAGTACTGGCGCAGACGCCCAAGCCGGTGCAGCAGAGACCAGCGCCGCATTTGGCCTTGACTAAGGGCCCGCAGGCGGCGCCGACGGCTGTAACAGTACGGATAGCTGCAGACGCGGAAGTGGTCGGGGAAGGCGAAGTCCTGATGGAGGAGCTGGACAAAGATCTAGAAGACGAGCTGGACAAAGATCTAGAAGTCGAACTCGACGATTTAATGGAGGACGAGCTAGACGAAGTCCTAAAAGACGAGCTGGAAGAAGTCCGGAAAGATGAGCTAGACGAAGTCCTAGATGACGAGCTGTACGAGATCCTGGACGACGAACTGGACGTTATAATGGAATTCGAGCTAGACGAGGTCCTGGAAGACGAGCTGGGCGAGCTACTGGAAGATGGAGTGGCCGCGGATGATTGAGCAAACGGAGGCCTGGATGACGAGATGGATGAAATACTGGAAGATGAGATGGAAGAGGTGCTGAAAGACGAAGTAGTCGCAGATGATTGAGCAGACGAAGTAGTAGAAGTCGAGTTATACGAAGACGTGGAAGACAGTGTGGTCAAAGCACTGAAAAGTAGAGTTGTCGTGGTAGATTGCGTAGACGAAGCACCGGAAGCCAAGGGAGAGATGG